>JAMKCH010025555.1:0-19265 GCA_023653785.1 Ophioderma brevispina | reverse complement strand
TATAAGAATAACGTTGTCAGGGGTTCCTGGAAGGCTGTCTCTTACAACGTAATCACTCAAACTTTTGTACTTGAGTATGAGTTACAAATTAATGGGCTAGCTCCCAGGCTATTATAGAACAGGTCTAAGTTTAGGACTTGGTCAACGTTTTTTGGCTACGGTGACCAGGTGAGTGCAACTTGATAGTAGATAAAAAAAAAAGAAAAAAAAGAGGATCGACAAATGTTCAGTTGGTGTTTTGTTTATCAGTGATTGATGGTATACGGGGATAAAAAATTTAAAAATAGAAAAAACATAACTTTTCATTAGAAATGTGTCTTGAAAGCTGAAAGTGGATCCGCCCCAATTGCAAAGAAGTTGCGGATGAGATATTTCAGATCCTTTTACCCGAGTGTCATTTTTTCAATTCTCCGTTCTTCTACGAAGGTGCGGGCGATGCTGCCTTGACGCTCGCTACCAATCAAGATCAAGATAGGAATCTGCCACATTTGGTGGCAGCGGTTTGGGATTCAAATCGTGGAAGAAGTGATATAGGATGGAAATCAAATATTAGACCAACCCTCCTGCATGTGTGGACTGGCACTTCTAGCTACCCGTGGGTGGTGATCGGTCGGGAAGGGGGGGGGCTGTTGCTGTGTTAGACTAGTTAGTACAGTGGAACACAGGTTACTTTATGAAGTGTACAATACAGTTGCCCAAACAGAAAAAACGACGGAGTGGCCGGATGATTGATAACGTGGATGTATGATTCCACGCCAAGATGCAGGAAAATGAAAGTCAGTTGACTTCAGGGCGGATTAGAGCCGAGACACTGGGTTGCGAGAAACGGTACAGAACCCAAGCAAGAGGCAGGCAGGGGTCGGAAACGGACGTAGCGTTGCCCTAATTTACTTAATAGGAAGTACCATGGAGGTAATATACCTCCATGGGAATACTAAAAGAGATTCCCACGGGCAGAGAAAAGTTTGGAGTAGATCGGCAAGAGGCGGCTTTTTAGACAAGCAAGGAAATTGACCCTGCATTGCACTCCTGGATACTGGGGCAAGTGACATGAATCGTATCCGAGAGAGAGCCAAATTCCAGCATCTGAGAAACCTGTTGTAATACGAAAGCCAATACTATGCAACCAGGCTGAGGATCGCCATTGCAAATATTAGGATCTACAAAAGTAAAATTCATTCGGATCTTTCGAATTGAGCCGCCATTCATTATATCAAACATTAGTGAAGACGCCCTGTTATTGGGGATGGGATTTCTTCCTAATTGACGGGAAGTGATGTGGGTGGATGTGCTGAACGGGATATGAACTGTAATTCAATGGGAAAGTCATTACCGTGAGTTGTTGCGGGACGAACATTTTACTGCAGCGCTCTGCAGAGTGTCTGATAATAGAAAAAGTACAAATAATTCCGGCAAGATACGAGGCCGTCAGACTTGGAATATTGAATAGGCCGAAAAACGCAGACGGATTGGCAATCGGAATCCGTATACAAGGTGGAAATGGTGAAAGCCGGCGCAATGGTGACCAGGACTGTCATTGACATGCATGACGTCGGCCTATAAGGTGCCGTCGTTGAGAGGTTTTAATCCTACACTCAATATGTTCACTGCTAAAAAGGAACATGTATGGGGAAGATAACTCCAGCATTGTCATGTGGAAGGTGGAATGCTATTGTGGTATCCGACGAAGAGCTAATGATAGATACATTCCCACCTAGTAGCAAAAATGGGATTCAATTGGGCGAATACGATGTGGTACACCCCAGGTAAAGCCCATGGAAATGCAGACGGACTTTCAACTGACAGATGAAGATCAAGCACAGAGGTAGCTGGTGCCAATGGAAAAGTAAAATCTGTTAACTAGAAGAACGACAGTAGGGATCCGCATTGTGAAGTGATCCATGCTGGACAAGGACTTAGAGGGTGAATTGGGAGAAAGTATAAAAGATTTCATCTCCGGGAGTTTTGAGGCAATGTCAGGAAAAAAATGGAGCCGGCCGGAGCTGAAATCCAGCATAGCCAATCCACCAGAACAGGCTACATCAGAGCAGCCATTGAGTGCTTCCGGATCTAGCTGAGACTTCGGCTAAGCAGATACCCCGACACGAGAAGTCGACAGCCGTTGAATCCTGCTACGGCGTTGATCCTGCTCCGATGTTGTGTGAAGAATTCTGAAATCGCCACAATCCAACCTAAGGCCGTCGATTCCGATGACCAAGTTGTACCAAGGGGGGAGAAGAAGAATGCGAAATTGGTCAGAGAGGGTAAGGAGTCGATCAACAGGCTACAGTCGCATGTACATCTTGGAATTGGATCTGACTGAGTACACCAGACACGACCCATAGAAAGCTGATAGTTTGTGCAAGGGTATGATATTTGGGGAAACATTGACGGGACTGATGATGATGATGATTGATGATCCGGATTCCCGAATCCACAGGAACTCAGGAATCCGGACAGCTTCTTGGATACTCGGTGTGGTTGCAACATGAAAGAGACATAAGGGCATGAAACAATTCCAGACAATGAAATGGACTCCTATTGAAATCACTTCCACAAATTTGAAAACAATGGAAGTAGTTACATCTGTAAAAAACAGTAATAACAGCAAGAGTTCGTTGGCAGTTTGTGGCAATTCCTGCCATGGCAATCAGGTGTTGACATCCTTGCCAGAATTTACAGTGTGACAGGAATATAGTCCTCCGGACTCACAGTCCGCTACAACGGTGAACAATATGGCAATTGATTCAGTTGACTTTTCACCCAACATTCGTTTCACGCTCATTCCGTTGTCGTCTATGGAGCACAGACTAGGGTCACTTGCCGGACCATATCTCCTTTTACACCGGGATTCCAGATAGATTTCCAAAAGGGTTCCGATAAGGGCCTATCCGGATCACTGAAAGGTTTGAGTGGAGTGGAAATATTCCTTTGAGTAGTATGAACCCTAGCCATTGTTAAAAGTAGACTGTCCCACAGTCTCGCTCGTCTTGGATCAGGGACGCAGTTCATTAACATTAAATCAAACTTTTATTTATTTATGTGGAATGGCACTCACCAACTAGGGATACCTGTCTAGAGAAAGAATAAATAAAAAGAAATTGGTGCACTGCCTGGTCGTCTATGTGCACACTGGCTGGATCCAGGATCCTTATAGTCTAGGTATAAAAAAACAAACAAACCTGTTGTGGTCAGATGCAGTGTTGTGCTACTCAGAACGACAGTCTTGTGGATTACAAGCTATTAACATTCTTTGTGGTTTGTACCCTTCTCATTACAGCGGTCCGGGCAGTATTGTAATTCCTGTTTCTAAAATTGAAAAAAAAAAATTGAAACCAGTGTTGACAATTTATCAGATGGAATAATACCGAAAGGCATTGTGGGAAAAAGGGATTCGCCCGTAGAGATTGCATGTGACTTTTCTGTTACGAGAGTACCGAAGTACCCGACAAAAACGTCAATTTTCTCGCTAGGTTATATAGGTTCAGAACCCCATTACGATACATATTTAAAACAGCCAATAGGAACGGACCCTTTGATGCCAAAACTTCCATAGAAACCCCTCCGTTTTCCGGAGATATTTGAGATTTAGGTTCTTTACACACATTCTCTATGACGGACTGATAACGTGTAATCGCCGCCCAAGTAGCAATTTAGATCTATCTTTTCGCCCAGTCTTGTGACCCCAGATTTACAACGTCCGGACCGCCGTAACATTCTCTGATTAAAACTTATCAAACTTTTACAATGCAGAAAAGCCTGGCAGCCACCCCCCCCGCCCCCACACCCCCCCCCACACACCGCCAAAACCCCACACAGAAATCTGCCTGAGTTGAATTATTGAACTCGCTGGGGGAAGGATAAGCATGGAGCATAGGCCGGGTGATATTGGAGACCTAAAATTAGATGAATTCTAGACATTGTTTTGGTTTTCGGGAGGGGATATGCTCCACTTTCTTAATATGATGGACAATTTATATAAGATGTGTCGAACAATGAAAGAAGTTGGTTAGAGCGCCTTGATTGAACAGAGACCCTCCACAGGGGTCTGTGGTATAAACGAATGGTAATGGAGACTAATAATATCCCTCTGAGTCACCCAATCCACACGCGGGGGAGAGTTGGTTTTGAGGGTGCAGGAGGGCCCAGCATGATTTTTTTTTTTTTTAGGATTTAGTTTTTTTTATTTGTTTTTGTATATACCTTGGAGCCCTAAAAAAATGCTAACGCGCTGAGTTCAAAATGGAAAACCCCACTGTTCAAAATAAATGAGAATAATGTATATGCAGTACAGTGTGAAAATAACAAGTATGTCGGTTCTTAGCAGACACTCAGCCTGATCAAAGCTAATGAAAACCATGAATAATGGTGAAACAGTTATAGAATATGTTAAGCTTTTGTGAAGCTATAAGTTTGAGGTTATGGTTATGATTGATTAATACATGGCCCTCCCATGGCCTCTCCCTTATTGTCGCTGCGTGGTCCGACATTTGAATCCGTGCATGAAACTATGTAATAGTATGCCAAAATCTGGTAAATAAGTTTTGCGTTTATGTAGATGATTGGAATAAAGATATCATTTGATGGCGATAATTCATGATAACAGCTGATAACCTGAGTAGGTTGTATCACATTCATCTGACACCGACTATTTCAGCAGCGTTCAGTAAACTGTGTAATGTCATCAAAATAAGAAGCGTTCAAATTCTTTAAAGCTTATGCTTCGTTGTTTCTTGTTTGGGCGTTATAATATGGGGGGGGGGGGGGTGTCTTGCTGTACGAAAGATCCGAGTTATGATGAATGGACATTACATGGGGATTAATGAAATGTTAAAAATATGTAAGTGGCCGACTGCCGGAGCTAACAGAGTAGCTTGCAGGATTTGTGAAGTTCTTCAGCTGATGAGAATAGCGTTAAAATTTGGAATGAATTGTAAATGTATGATTCAATTTAGTGCTAGGACTTTGCGGGAAAGTTTCTATTAGTTTATAAGGGCCTATAATAGAATAATGTAATCAACATAAATAATATAATTTTTGAATACCAGATTTGCATTGGTGGAAAACAGCTAAAAAGTCTGAAATATCTAAAAGAGATCCGATGAATCGTGTCATGGGATCAATTTAACGAGTTATTAAGCAATCTCAGTGGTTGGTGCGACTGGACATATTGTTGAATGTTTACAGCGTTACTGGAATTTTATAATCTTTAGGAATTTTGAAAACAAAGATCACTGATAACTTTTAATGTCTTTAAAAGAATAGAGCAATCCATAATATTGTGGCGAATTCAGTGGCGTGCGTGAGGGCGTCCTTTAGCCGTGTTAGTGATGACGTCACCTTTTGGCAGTATATTAAGGCGATTGATGTGAGCACTCGCCGCAACACACTGGACATAAAAACACACACCACACACACGGTTATGCATTGAGTGTATGGGGGAATGAGGGCGCCGTGAAGCGTGACGATACGAGTGTTCAGACGAAGGGAGCATGGAAGAGGGCCCCACTGCACTGGGGTCTAACTGTCCGACGCACGAGTTTTCACATATATCTAATGCCTAAGCACCAAGGAAGATATGATGCGCGGTGGCAGCGCGTGTGGCAGCATCAGTACCACACACACACACGGTTTATGCAACGAATGTATGGGAGAATGAGGAGCGGCGTGACAGCGTGACGATTGCGAGTGTTCAGAATGAACGGGAGCAGAAAGAGGGCCCCACTGGCGCTCGGGGTCTAACCCTGTTCGGGACGCAGAGTTTTCCCATATTCTCATGCATTAAGCACCAAGTGCAGCGCGTGTGCAGAATCAGTAGTAACCCACAACAAACACACACACAACGGGTTTTTGTTAAAACCCAAGGCCCGTTCTCGTGAACAGTTTACCCCAGTTGTGTTTAACCCAGTTCCTGTTCCGTGAAACAGTTTAAAACCCAGGGGTCAAGCAATAGTTTGCAGTGACCCGGCTCCAAAGAGCGAACCAGTAACTGAAAAAACACCCAACTCGCCGCTCCCTGTTCCTAGCTAGCGTTGGACAGGTTCGTTGAGCTAAGCTCTCAAGCCCCACACTTCCATTCGCTAACGTCAATATTTGCAAGCCGAGAGCCGATCCGACCAAATGCAAAGCCAATCTAAAGTTGATTGAGAACTCTATCTGGTCTATGCGTTGAGTTATTAAGTCATGCCTCCAGTCGTGAAGTCCGAATCCTGCAAAGAACTATTAATAATCCACCTGATCAAAAGGTACGGGCAACCGACCGCCACCGCCCATAACCGTCGTAAGCCTTGCTGCTCGCTACCAATGTAAGATCACGCAAGGATAGAGACGGTTCGCTACATTTGGCGGCAGCGGTGGGATTAACTTGAAAAATTAGGGGAATTATGAGCGAGACCTACTATCCTGCCTGTGACTGCATATCCAGCTAACCGTGGGTGGTGGCGGGTGGCTGGTGTTCCTAGCACTTGGTAGTAGGGAACACATTAACCTGTAATTGTCTTTGTCAAGACTTCGGAAGAATGATGGAGTCTGATGACGACACGGGATGACGAGTTCCACGCGGGACGTGCAGGGCAGGAGGAGGAGAACGAGAGACTGCGACAACTTGTGAGGCAATTGACAGTGAGTGCAGGGGAGGGCGGCAAGAGATGATGATTCCTTAAGTAAGAGAGATTTCGAACTAAGACACAGGCTTCAGCAGACAGAGGAGAGGTGGAAAAGCCGTCGTGAGCTCCCGCTGGGTGACAGGAGAGCCCGCCATTGACCGGATGTTTTCATTCGTGACACAAGTCATTCGGCCTCTTGGAGGATTCGACTTCGGAAGATACTACAGTTAAGAGGCCAGCAGAAAGATCGATGACAGCAGACCTCGAATGGGAGCAGGAGCAGAATAATTCCAAGGATGGAAATACAAGGTTTACAGGAATTTATGTGGAATAGGGAATTAACACGATGCCTTCAAGCATTATGCAACGAAAATCTGTGGTGGACTACGCCAATATGGTACAGATCGGGGTACCAAGGTACATACAGGGCGTTGACGATATGGGACGTCGCGATGTGAGGAAGGTTCCCCAAGTTATATAGGATTAGAAAATCGAACATGAGAAAAGAAATGGCGTCGACCGAGTGTTGCTGTGGAACGGATGTGATCGGGAATGGACAACAGTTAACAAGCAAAGGTTATTACGGGAAAACGGAGTCAAGAAACACCTTTTACCATCTCCCTCGCCGGGACGGAGGACAATAAGTAGAGGTGCAGCCTCAATAAGTCTCACAGATGAAAAAGGGGACTAGCAGCCCTGGAGCCTGTGATAATGAGGTTGAGGATTCCGTGTAGACGAAACCACGGTCATGGCCACTAAAAGTGTGAAAAAGTGAAAAACGGATCACAGGGACGAGTACAGCTCAGAGCCAGCCACAACAACCAAGACCGAAGCAGATCAATCCGGAGCCCTTTACAGGTGACGTGAATTTGCAAGAATATCTTGGGGACAGGTTGGAGTCAGGTGCAACTTGGAAAACGGTTGGACCGAGCCCCCCCCCCCCCCCAACAAAAAAGCTCAGCAGTTATTTAGGTGCTTCGAGGCAGAGCTAGGGGCGGATCCGAACAAAGAACACGAGTGGATTATTGGGGGGGGGGAATTGTTTGTTTTTGCACAGATTGTCAGAAACTGACTGATAACGCCTACGTCGGCTATTTGGCTGGAGAGGGCTCGCAACAGATTGCTCGAGATCACTCATGGGGAACTTACGTGAGCGTGAGTTTCGTTCAGCCAATCCACCTTCTCGTCCTGCCAACAAGGGAAGATGCCGAGGCCGGAATGCATTATGAGAATGAGGAATTTCGTACACTGAAAGGCACGGAAATCCTGCAACAAAAAAAAATACAGGCTGTGCATTCAGAGGGCTCCGATATAGATATGACAGCTGAAAGGATGATTACACTATAAACAAATGATGAGCAAAGTACAGAAAAAACGACTGAACAAAGCCAAGTAGGGGTAGGAAAGAGGAAACCAAAAGGAAGCGGAGAGGAATTATGAATAGTACGGTGTTGCTGCGGATGTGGGAAGAAGACTTTTGTGCTAACTGCCCACAGAGGAGGGAATGTGCACGAGCAGAAATCGGACAGGATAAAGGATTGCGAGTCTTCGGATACGGATGCCGACCGCAAACCAAGGGGGCAGGAAAGAGGTTCGGAGAAAAGAACACTGGCTCCCGGATAGAGATACCAATCAGACAAGTACCTCAAGCTTTGGTAGAGATCTGTGAGGGGTGGACTTTAGTTTCAAGCCGCAATGTAAAGAGGAAACTGTGTAATGTTTGTTAGATATTGGTTGCGGGAGGACGTTATCCTGTCAGCGGAGGTGTACAATTTCAAACTTCGGCATCAGAGAAAACCTACCCAGGCAAGGAAATGATTACAATTTTTGCAACAGGCTGACGAGCAACATTTGCAGATATTGGGAATTGCTGATTGTAGGGATTGAAATGGAATCTACCGGAATTGCAATTGCAGGAAATTTGCAAAAATAAAAAGAAGACATTACGTATCGGAAGGGGAAACTTCTTCGAGTTGACGGGTTGCAATTTGATGTACAAGCAACCGGAGTTAACAAATTGGGATGAAGTTCATACCTTGCCTAGATTCAGTTGGAAGAAAATTTTGTTGCAGAGTGTCCGCACTAGATTCGGTAACTATTCCGCCAGGTCATGAAGGGCAGTTGTCTTCTGCAAACGGAAAAATCCTGGAAGTGCAGATAGATGGATTGGAAATTGTTGAACGTCAAGCAAGGCAAACTAGTTGAATGCGGAGCATTGGTAGCCAGGGACTGTCGTTGATAGAGATCAGTTAAACATTCGAATAGGTTGGTACCGATGAGGGTCTTCAATCCAACGTTGAATAAAATAACGGTCAACCAAAGGATCAGGTATTGCAAAGATAAGATTACTGCAGCCGTGTAATGTGAGAAATTAAAAGTACACTTCCGATGAAAGGACCCCCGACGAGATTTAAAGGGATGTTCCCTCTTATCTGAATTGAAACCTATATAATGCTAGCTAGTATAAGACTTACCTCCGGAGATCATTGGAAAGTGCCCGCATATTCAGTGCCTACCAAGATGTTTTTTCATCCGGAGAGTAATGAGTTGGAAAGACATCAGAATAAAGCATATAATTAAGACTGAATCGGTAGCAGCAATGAGGACAACGCCTCGGAGGATGGCGCCTGTACTTCAAAACGCGAGGGGCCGACAGACACATACGGAGATATGCTTGAAAGGGGAATGATAGAGCCATCTACGAGTCCATGGTCATCTCCATAGTCTCGTTACCAAAAAAGATGGTACCAAAACGGGATTCTGTGTCGATTATCGGAAGCTTAACTCTGTTGACAGTAAAGATTCATATCCGATCCTGGATCGACGAGGCGAGACTTTGGATTCACTCTCTGGAGCAAAATGGATTCTCCACGGCTGATCTTGCTCGGATATTGGCAAGTGGAGTTGGATGAGGAGCAAAACAGAAAATCTGCCTTCGTGGGGCTGAGGGAGGTTTAGTTATACCAGTGGACGGTTATGCCGTTCGGATATTGTTGCAATTGCCAGTCTACTTCGGAGAGGCGCAGGAGAGGATCAGACCGGATTACAGGCGACGTTCCTGCTAATCTACTTAGATGACATAAATTGTGGTTTGGGGAAATGGTAGAGGAAGAGATCAAAGGACTCCCGACTAGTGTTTTTCAACGCCTACGGAAAGCCAAACTTAAAGTTAAAACCGAAGAAATGTTTACTCTGTTTCAAAGAAAGGTGTATATTTGGGGCCACGTAGTAAGTGAATCCGGAATAGTACTGATCGGAGAAGGTCCAGTGATCAGGAATGGCCAACACCCCCAGATGCTTGAAAAGGAAAGTACAAAAGTTCCTAGATTGACTTGCGTATGAACAGAAGGTACGTCAAAGGCTTATAGTCGATATAGCGCCCTCTCCAGAAATTGTCAGAAAAAAGAAACGAATGAAGTTTTTATTTGGACAGAGCAGGCGTGAGGAGGCTTTCAATCATCTGAAAGAGTGTTTGACCACGGCTCCGGTACTTACATCCCTGATCCGGAAAGAGGAATTGTTCTGTTGACACGGGATGCCAGGGGCTATGGGATCGGAGCAGGGCTTTACCAGCAACAAGATGGACGAGAAACGGTATGCATATGCCAGGTAAGGACATTAAAGAAAGAGGACAGGGGAACTATGGCGTCACCATCCAGGCGTGAGTTGTGGCTGTTGTTACTTTTTGTTGAAAACATTTCAGGACCAGTTTGTTATGGGAAGGAAATTCATAGTAGAAACGATCACGGAATTCGCCTTCGTTGGTTACTTAATTTCCAAAATCCGGAAGGTCAAGTGGCAAGATGGATTTAAAGTGCTAGGTGATACGAGTACAAGTAGTAATCGTCCTGCAAGGGGCCCATGGAAATGCAGAGGGATGGCCTTCAAGAAAGCCATTTGGCCGGCAATGTTCAATCTCATGAATGAACAAAAGTAAGTCGGTAAAAAGATACCGGACGAAGCTAAAGACACAAGAAGGTATCTGTTCATGGAAAGCGGACGACGTTAGTAGAAATCCGAAACTTGTGAATATGATCAGGAAGGAAGGAGAGGTGGGACGTAAGTAAGGTATAAAGGCTTATTGCCGGAAGTGTTTTCGTTAAGCCAGAAACAAAGAACCGACCAGAAGGGTACGAAAGTTGACCACCAATCGGAACAGGCTGAATCCAAGCCAAGTCAACGAGTATTCAGATCAGCTAGCAGTCCGGGCGGAGCAGTTAATCCGACCAGAAAGGTCACCAAATGTCGGATCAAGGCCGATCGCACAAGACAAGACTACGAGAGAAATGATGAAAACTTTCAAGGCAGGATCAGGTTCGTCCTCTATTCGTACTGCGAGTAGCTCAGGTTCAAACAATCTCGAAGAGCGCCCAAACTACTCCGGCAGACCAAACAATTGAGAGAGCCTTAGACTTTCGTGAGATCTTTGCCGGACTATACATTCCGACGGGATGAAGGGAACAACTCGACCAAAGCGGGATATTCTGGAAGTAATGACAAAACATATCCAAAGCCATGCCACGCATTACGACCGCCCGTTAGAATTTTCACCGACGTTGGCCACAACAGAAACTGATCAAAAATAAAACATGTTTCGTGCCGTATCTATGAACTCCATGTGGACGGTACAAAGAAATGAAAATAGCTCAGGAGAGAGATCCCGATTTGAGTCTTTTGGTTAAAGCCAAGCAACAGAGAGCGCCAAGACCAGGATGGAATGAAATGTCGCCATTATCAAACGCAGCCTGAAGTGTTATGGGCGCAATGGGAACGGTTTTTAGAGCTAAGGAACGGAATGCTGCACAGCAAGTGGGAGTCCGGAGACGGAAAAAATCATTAAGTGGAGCTAGAGCTAGTTATTACCAGAGACTATAAAGAGAAAGTCTGAAAAGAACTCAAAGATGTCCGGACAGCGGTCATCTGGAATAGCTAAAAACCCAGGAGAGAAAAGTTAGAGATCATTTTACTGAGTTCGCTTTCAACAAAGATTAGATTTGGATCCGGAGAGCGGGCACGATGTGCCAACGGAAATCCCTAGACTAGGAGTAGAGCTAAGTTACGGCAGCGATAAGACTGGGCACAAGGGACAACGAGTGGCGATGGATATTCTAGGTCCCATTCCCGAATCATGTGCAGGAAATCTTTGTGCTAGTAGTAGGAGACTACTTTACTAAATGGATGCGAGGCTTATCGAATCACCAATGAGCAAGCCGCGACCCTGCGCCAGAAGACACTGAGGGAGTGATTACTCGTATACAGGATGGCCCTGAGACGTGCACTCGTAAAGGAGAAATTTCGAGAGAACTTGATGTCCGAAAATGTACAGCTGATGGGGGATTGACAAGACTAGAAACAAACTCTGTGGAAATACAAATACGATGGACTTATCGAGAGGTTCAACAGGACTATGCGTAACATTGTTATCTGCATGGTGATTGACCAGAAAACAAGCAGGACGGATTGGATTGAAGTGCTACCATGCAATGATGGCAGGACAGAAGTTCACTACAGGAGTCTATGGAGAGGACACCATTGTGATGACATTCGGTGAGGAGATAATGCTTCCAATTGATCTCTGTGGAGTCCCCTCAGACCGGAAACAGGACGGATAAACTGTCAACAGATTATGCAAGGGAAGTTAAGTTTTAGACAGCGATAAGGAATGCTCATACACGAGCAAGGGTGTTTGCAGAAGTCATCTAGAAGACAGAAGCGCACTTACGACAGGAAGGCGATAGACATATCCTATCTAGTGGATTAATTCGTGATGGTCCATAACGAGGGGCCGCAAGAAAGGAAGTGTCCCAATTAGAATTAAGGGCATGGACCGTACCTGTGATTGGGAAATTAACGGATGGTCGTGTACAGAATACAGAGATCAAGGCAATCAAAGCCAAAAGGTTGTTCCATATCGCATCGCCATTAAGCAGTTTACAGGCGTGCGTGGAGCTGGAGAGTTGGCTCAAAAAGTAAAGGGGAACATTAATGAAATTGTTATTCATCACACCAACAGTATGGACACGAGCAAAGGTCTGATCCGATAATTGGTCCCGAAAAGAACTGCGGAACTGAATCCACAACACAAAAAAGGGGATCAACTAGAGTAGATCCAGCTCTAGCTATCAAACAGCAACGTTCAATCAGACAAGAGCGGTGGTGGCAAAGTTCCCAGCATTGAGTTCCAGGATCAGGAAGACGACTGGTACGGAATAACAGAAAAAATTATAGGAAGTACCATTTGACAAATAAGAACCTTGAAGAAGAACCGTCAGGGATCACGAATCCCCATGTGACTGCTCCGGAACTTATGTGTTAATCATTCTGAGTTTTGTCCGGAGTTATTACATTGCATTTGTTTTACATGTGCAAAAGTTCTTGCTTATTTAAATTGTTAAAATTTCAATCAAACATGTTGATCAAGGCGAAATATCATTGACCTTTATCATGTTTATGATGAAAGGATTGCATCCGTGAGTATACAAGGAATTAAAAGCGGAGCTTTACCGTAGTAAACAGATTTATTGATAATGTTTAGGAATTAATGATCATTAAATTGCTCCGGTTTACAAGGAAGAAAATTAGAGTTTAAATAATGTTCACTGATTACTATGGGCATAAGGGACGTTACATTTTGAATGTCTTAATAAGCTTGGAGTAACTGTGATGAAAATGTTCATATAAAGCTGAATCGTTGTTTGACTTGCCGGATCATAATTAGATACCTACAAACATTTTTATCATCTTGATTCCTGATCCGGCGCTATATTGATAAGATTGGGTTTAGTCTTTTGTACAGGCTACGAAACAATTACACCATCGTAAAGGGCCTGTAATCGTGGTGATTTTTTAGAATTCCTATTCGGAGAAGATTTCAGCAATGTTATTTTAGGGAAAAATTCCAAAAAGAGGTTAGGGCATATGGGCTGGCATAGGGATGTGTGAGCAAAAAGGGAGCCGAATGGATGCCATGCGTATGCATTTGTAGGCAAAAGTGGCCTACAGTTTTTTGGATGTTGTGCTAGGGGAAATTACGGCTCGCGATTGCAAGAGAAATTTATAATTGTATAGGAAAGTCAACAATCTCTTTTTATCATGAAGTTTGGAGTTGTATTATGACTGTTGACTTTCAACCAGTTGTTTAAGTAGTTAAAATTGAAATATGGAGTGTGCCGCGGATAAGCTGTAATTCATTAGTTTAAAGAGATGAAAAGCGTAAAAATGCTCAGAATTTTATGCATTCAGAGGATCATAGATGGTACTCGTTAACATGATTGATGGTTACATTTTATTCCGGTTAATTGCTTTGTAATATCAAAACTTTTTAAGGTGGTCAAAATTTATTTAAAGAGTTGTAGCTTATAGATCAGAAAGTATGAGGTCAGTTCTCCGGCTCTGGGGATGTGATCATGCCGGATCGTTTGTCGGATTCTAGTTGGTGGTGTGCGTGTCATTGTCGGTCGGTGCCTGGGAGTTTTGGTTATGACTATATTCCGATACCATTGATACTATGCATCATCCGATGCGCTGGTACACTGCTGCTCGGCTCCTTCGATGATCCGGGGCATCCGACTCGGAGTATGGGATGGACTCTTGATACATGGTGAGTTATGTATTTCATGTAAGGGGTTAAAAAAGAGTTACCGGATCATGCATAGCTATGATCATGTCATATTGTGGAGAATAACGAGACCAACGCATGAGTTTAAGAAGTTAATACGTCAGGTATAGTTTATATGAGGTCTGGAAATCTGGGGATTGTTATAAACATTCTGAGCCCCCCCCCCCCCCCCCACTGATATAAGGATGTGAAGTTAGTTAATCGATTAGCTAAGATGAAAGATCGTTGTACCCTTGATATTTCCTGCAGATGAGAAGAGAGAAATGGATGGGCGTCCTTTCCGCTCCCCCAGCCCGGTAATATGTTTTTGTAACGATACCGGGACGGATCGGTTTGGGGAGAGGGAAAGTGTGGCGAAACTTCAGTGGGCGTCGTTGAGAGGCCGTCCTTTATGACGTGTTAAGTGATGACGTCACATTTTGGCAGTATATAAGGCGCTGCTGCGAGCCACTCGCCGCTCTCCGGTTCCTAGCGAGCGGTGGGAAAGGTTCGTTGAAGCTAAGCTCTCAAGCCCACCACTTCTGCATCGACTAACTTCATCTTTGCAGCCGAGACGTCGGATCCGAACCATTGCAAGCCCTCATAAAGTTGATAAAGGTCTATACCTGGTCTCTGCGTGTGAGTTATTTAAGTCATTGCCTACAGTAGTTAAAGATCACCAATCCGCAAAGAAACCATCAATAATCACTGATCAAAAAGGTACGGCAACCGACGCCCCACCGCCATCACCGTCGTAAGCCTTGATGCTCGCTACCAATTTAAGATCACGCAAGTGACGAGAGTCGCCAACAATATTGATAATAGAGGAATGTCTTATTCCGGATTGTCGGATCTGTCGGATCATCGGTTGATTCGAGTGGTGGTTGGGTCCATGTTTGTGATAATTCATAGGCAGTGATCGTTTGCCTCATGTGCGGCATGCCATCGCTCGGCGCTGTCTTTGATCCATATAATTGTAACCTTTGTAGGAGTATAAAGACAAGATATTGAAATCCATTGAGAAATGGATGACGAATCTGTTCAGAGTGTGTCGGATAATGGGGCTGTTGGGGCAATCTGTCGGCGATATGGCGGTGCACTACGTGGGACAGAGAAGATGAGAAAGAAAGGAGTGAGTTCAATGTTACTTCAAAAGATACAACTGTTCATCGTCTCATTCATCTTAATAGTCTAAATCGATTGATGCGACCCAACAGACTTGCACTTCTGCTATGAACATTCACATACACCTGTCATTAAATCCAGAAATATTCAATTACCCAGTTGTCAATGCATTTACACAAAGTCATTACACTTGGTCGTGAACCAGTACAGCGAAACGTACTCTTCTGCATCCACTTGCAGACAACTTTGACCCCAAATTTCCAAAGCCTTTGATCTTGGGACACTTTCGGACACAAACAGGTATGGTGAGTTGGATTCAAATGATTTATCTAATCATTCATCATATCGTATATCAAATGGAACTAATGTTTAAATTAAGCTAAAATACAACATTCTTTATTGCCCTCAAAACATAATGCAAGGGCTAATTTTGCTGTTTTCTTTCGTTAAAAAGTCATGCTTTCCTTAATTTTTTCGCCAATGAATAAAATCAATAATTATCGGTCAGAACAAACTGGAGCTTCATTACAGCAGAAAATATTTTAGCTGAATTTATAACTGTTTTTAGTATAGCAGTGTGTCATTACTTCCTGTTCTGAACTTTCCTGGAGTTGAGGTGAACAGATTACTTCAAATGTCTAATCGAGCGGCTCTTGATGTTACCACCAATGAGCTGGTGAATGAGAGTAATCCTGGGTACTCGGATTTCAAATCGGCCATTCCTTCTTTCTCAATCCTGCTCTGTGGGCTACTGATCGAATGATTATGTCCTAGGTGAAATGTAATTCCAGTGCACGTTTTTAACTGTAGCCCCTGAAGCACGGGTTTCATTTTTTTGCAAGTAAAATTGTGTAAGGGTAGAAATTGCGCCAATGTTGCAAAAACGCTTGTTTATTACATTTTATATTTAGAAATACTATTTAAGAACAAGCTATTATCATAATATATAATTTGTAAAAAATAAACGCCATATTTGTAAATAGGGCGAAATACACGCAACTAGATGTTATTATAATTAAAACTTTAATCACTGCCGTTAATATTTTAGTGTTACAATCCTAAAGACTATATCCGCTTATTAAGTTAGTTGAAGTTTTAATTATAAATAAAAGTTCGTCTGTGGCTGTGTATAGCGCCCTATTCTTACAGGTGTAAATGTTGTTATTGTAAATGTTTAGGAACCAATTATTAAACCACATATTTCCAACCGTTTTGGGTTTACACTTAAAGAGACCATGGTTTCTGCTGAACATTATTTGCACTTTTTTTGCCGAAATAAAACTTAAAATTGTAGCTATTATTAAAATATAAAACAGTATTATGGTTAAAATTTCAGAAATTATACAGCCTGTCTCAAAAGTTGGTACAATCAGAAAAAAATTGGTTACGGGAGGGCTAGGACAACACTATAGATCTTGTCCGAAATTTTTCATTGAAACTCGGTATGAACAAACTTCCATCGGGGATGGTAACCAACAATCCCATAAAAAAATGGGGTCACCGACCTCGTTTTTAATATTGATTAAACAATACCTATTTTTGCCATTTTTGATCAAAAATGAGTACACAAACCTATGGAATTGATTTTTACGACCGACATTTTTAATTATAAAAAAAAATCTGCCTGAACTTTTTTGGGGAATTTTAATAAAAGTTTCGCACTACTAGAAGCTGTCGATTAAGAAAGAAAAAAACACGGTGTCACCGACCCTACTTTTCTAATAATGTAACAAATGAAGCGTTTTTTAGTGTTCAAAATTGTGAGAAACTGTCTATGCGACATTCGGATGCGTCACACGCAACATAGGATTACGCGATATCAACGCTTCTAATACGCTTTCTACAGACCAGGCATCTCTCGCGCTTCTCATAGTTTATTTTGTCGCATATCACGCATGCACGGCGCATCTGCTGATTTTCCGCGCGAGTCCCACTCGAAACGCCACGCGAGCATTTTGTGGAAATCCAACTTGGACAGTTCCAGATCTAGTCGACGGAGCTAACGTGGCCTATCCTCCTTAAATATGAAAAATTCAAAATAATCATTCTTACTTGGTAGAATATTACAGAAACAAAGAACATGCTTTTCCAATGGTGTTTGTTTCATCTTATTTGCTTTTGTCAGTCCAAAGATATACCTCCAATTAAGTGCGATACCCAAAATCGATTGTGTGCCACTTTTACGTCATGGGCAGAGTTGTTTTCGCGAGTTATGGCCATGCTGTCAGTTTGAAGCTTATAAAGATTGCAACTTGACAAAAGAAAAAAACGATTAAAATAAAAAAAGGAAGTCTAGTTTTATCGACACAAGTTGTTATAGTCACCATACTCTGTTCAATGAAAAATATATTCTTTCATAAATAATAAACACTACAAATATTTATGCCCATCAATGAAATGGATCTTTGAATTTTATTACAAATTGGTATCTGTTAAAATCATGCCCGAAGAATGTAATTGCGACCAAATAACACTCCAAATCCAAAGAAATGGTTTAAAAATATTGCTGCCACTATCTTTGGGCATTGATTAATTATGAAAGTCAAATAAAAATTTGATTAGAAAGCAAAGGTAATCAAGGTGTTGGTAGAATTTGCGTTTCATGATAATTCGGACCATAAAAAAATTTTCCTCCAGGTTGCGTACGCTCATGGGATCTCTCTAACAAAAAACAGTATGTTGAATTGTTATTCACTTTATCTTTAAACCAGAATGCCTGATCATAACTTCCACCATTACGTAACTGTTTTAGTATTATTTTAGAGTTCTTATGAAGATAATCACTTTAAGAAATTTCAATCTGTTCAAATGTGAATAACTTATGTTTTAACTAATTTATTCACCGTTTTCACTTCAACAAGAAAGTGGCACAACTCGATTTTGTGTTCCGCCAGTAAACTGGAGTTACTCTCGATTTTTAAAAAAAGCAAATGAGATGAAACAAAAAATGGCCTGGGAAGCATGTACAAAACGACCGTTACTTATGTGAGATATACTATGAAAAAAAAAATCGGTTTCTGATTGTACCATTTTTTGAGACAGGCTTGTATTGCTGTACCTCATTAGCATTTTGATCAAACATAAAATATAACAAGGCTACTCTTACCAAGCTCTTGAGGTAGTGTGGGCGGTTTATTCACAAATGGATTTTTTCTTGCCATTCAGTAGTGGCCTTAGCAACCGGCAGACTGCTTTAGACAAGTTTAAACCAATCTCAAACTCCTTGGCTCAGATTCGCTACCCGATTTGAGTTTTGAAGGCATAAACAAAAAATGGCATGATTCAGATACAGAGGGTGTTTTGAACCAATCCCATAAGTCATTTGCCAATTTGCCTGTACTGTACTGTAAAAAAACTTCATGTCAGTACTTAGGATGAAAAGTGTACAAGAATTCTAGAGGAGCCACAACACATTTACTGATCATTGCTTAAAAATTCCCTCAAGTACTAAAACACTTTGGGGTAAAAAATGAGTGTAAAAGTCAGGGTTTTTATGTTTAAGAAGATAGGATTTTGGTGGTGGATACATGACCCAGGTGAAATGTCCCAAAAACTGGTGTATTGTGTGGGATTGCAATCAATTACACCCTCTGATTTCAGATATAAAGGTAAGACTGTTTACTTACGGAATTCAGTTCCCATATGACGTCGGTGTCCCCATGTCTTCTTAAGAAATATTCAGCCATTCAGTCACTGTATCAAGTCCGGTACATGATAGACACACACCTATTCATCAGGACACAGGTTGTACAAGAAACACCCAATTTTCGTGACCATGTTTCATGAAACTTTTATTTTAATGCTTATTCCATTTTCTCACCGAAAATTTTAAAATAGGTTTTTACACAATGACTGATACATCTACGTAATTACCATGATACATGGGAAGTAAGAGAGCTTTATACATTATACTGCATTGATATTGAGGTTTACTCAAA
>JAMKCH010025554.1:0-20084 GCA_023653785.1 Ophioderma brevispina | reverse complement strand
TGGCCCTTTAAAATTGTAAATGATGAATGGTTATTTTATTTGTGAATAAATAAAGGGAATAACTACTTTGTAAATGAATAATGATGCCCCTATAATTGGTCAATTTAAAAAATGGCTCGAAATGGTAAATGAATGAAGACCCTTTAATTGGTAAATAATTATTTTAGGTTTTTTCTTTTTTTAATTTTGAATTAAATTACATATTCATGCTTACAAAATAATAATATATAACCGGTCAAATTTCAAAATCTACTGATCGACCCTGCATTTGATACCCAAGAAAAGGCTACGGTACCAAATTTTAATTTTGACCGTGCAACCTATTATATGCGCTAGTGATATTTCCACATATCTAATGACCTGGCGAATAAAATTGTTCTTTTTAAGACAGAACAACAAATTTATACGGCTGCTAGAACCCTTACACGCAAGACCAGGCGAAACACTCACCACCTACACCAACGTCACCCTTACAAGCAACTCAGTGCGAACAGGCTCTGGGTCTGAATTCCCCTTAACAGTTTTAAAACTGTGTTCAAAGAAAACATCAGTTCCTTAGAAAATCTTTGCGTGAAACTCTTCTAATATGATAAGCCCGCAACTTAAAATACAATTTTATTTCCATGAGACAAAGTTTACTTGGGATTGTTTATTGCAGAGACAAACATTGTAGCCAGATGGATATATTGATCGCATCCAGGATTAAAATGTGATTTTATATGTGGAATTTTATATTTTATCAAATAATTTTATATGGGAAAATATGGGGACCACGACTAAAATGTGATTAGCCTGGAAAAAACAAAATTGGGTCCCCTGTTACCAATGATTCCATTTCCAATCTAGTGTCTCGGGTGCCCTTTAAAACAACTGAGATTTTGGCGAAAGGGATCTAAACACATTAAAATAATTTTGACTTTACGTCGACCGCATGGCAAAAGGCGAGACATTAAGCAAAACTGTGGCAATATTAAAAAACAAACACACAAATATTTTTAAATTTTAATACCAAAAACAAAAAGCAACAACGCAACAACAACACAACAACAACCAAACCCCAAATAAACAAACACCCAAAACAACCTTCCAAACAAAAATAAAAACCGAATCATAAACAACAGACATGAACCCTTAAACTCTCAAACTAGTATTAATGGATTATTTATAGCAGTCCGAGCCCCGTCGCATGCTACTTATGGTGACTTTGAAAAGTTGCATCAGCAATAAGGACTAATAGCCACTTCATAGATATTCACATCAAAGACGGTGACCTTTATCTCCTAACAATGCTCAAAATTGACCAAAATACTTTATTTTTGGTCTTATTTGTAATAACAGCAACAACACAACTACAATTTGTTTCTTTTTTATTTACAGTTTCAATAATGCGATGTTAATGGCCTATAAAAGGAATCCGATACAAGTTAGTTGTGTCAGATTTTTTTTAAAAACAATAAAAAAAAAAAAAAGTCCGAAATTTTCAAATTTGGTGATTAAAGCAATAACAGCACATTTAATTTTGAAGAGCGCCCCAATTTTCACAATTTGATATTTTTGCACAGTTATGTTGGTAATTATCTAGGAATCTCCACATGGGCACGAGATGCTAAAATCTCCGTATTTATCATAAAAATAAAGCGATTTTTGTAATTAGAATTGGGAATCCCCTATTGTACTTAACGGCAAAGCTTGAAAAATGCTACGTTACTACATGGTTTATGTCCGTCCATGATGAAATAGTGCCCACTACAAGAAAATGACCTCTAACTGACATTCCTGAACCACGTACATTGCCCTATTCCCCGGCTATTTCAATTGGCAATAAGACTAAAAAAAAAACCAGACCCAACTGACAGCAAGGTCACCTAAGTAGGCTATGGGATCTGTCCTTCTATGCTGTTGTTTTGTTGTCCTCCATCGGGTCTAGGGGAAAACCAATTGTGTAAATTCATAATATATTATTAAAATCATATAATCGTCTGTTCCAAATAAAACTGGCAATTTTCTTGAAAAAGAATAAAATGTCACTTCAATTTCACTTCCCCACTACAGTGAGCCCTATTGGATGCCCATATAGACTTCAGCAACAATGGATTAAAGAGATATTCAATCACCGGCCCGGATGCGGTGTAGAAACTTCAATTCCCTTTCATCTGTGAGTGCAGGACCCTTGTTATATTGTCTCGCGCAGCTGAATAGATGTTCAGCTGTTACCGGCTCTCCAATTTAGTCCTTGAGTACTTTTTCAGGACAAAATCTTAACTCATTCAC
Organism: Ophioderma brevispina; assembly: GCA_023653785.1. Lineage (NCBI taxonomy): Eukaryota > Metazoa > Echinodermata > Ophiuroidea > Amphilepidida > Ophiodermatidae > Ophioderma > Ophioderma brevispina. Next base: position 17,813 of record JAMKCH010025554.1, on the reverse strand, counting down.
AGATAAATAATATTGAGCTTCTATAGTGCGTGTTCCATTTTTTTAACTTTTTGGCCATGTTTTTCATCATTTATCGAAAAGGAAGGAAACATGAACAAACATCATGAGAGAATGTTGCTGGGCAAGCTTTGACCTATTGCTTAACTCATTTCTATTCATTTACCACCAGCGTTTTCAGAAGAAATTTAGTGTCAACGACCATTAGAGTTTTATGTACCCTGGTTATTTAATTGTGAAAGAGGACGGGTATTTGCCACTCAAAGACAAACCTAACGTTGGAGGTGGTAACACCTGGCCTATAACAATGGCCTCACATAACCGGGCCCATTGGTAATATCCTTTAGCCTCATGGTTTGCTGAAGTCTATACATACCATTGGTCTCTGATATTGGGGAAAAGAAATTGAGGTACAATTTTATTTAGTTTTAGAAAATGTGCCAGTTTTATGTGCGGGAACATACAGTTATGTGATTGGAATAATTTATTATTAATTTACACTTGGTTTCCCTTATCCCCTCGATGGGGAACGAATTTTTTTTTAAAGTTGGTTATTTGGTCCACGCCCCTGAGTCTAAAGGTGTATCCAAAGGATTACAACTCGCACTTCCAAACAATGAGCAAAAAATTAACAACTACTTTAAGGAGAATTGCAACACCCTAGGGGGAACACAGACACTCACAACAAACTATACAATTAAATTTGTAGATTTTGTGTGTTGAGTGTCTGTGTTCCCCCTTAGGTTGTTGCAATTCTCTTAAAGTAAGTTTTTAATTATTTCATATGGAAGGCCGTTTTCAGCAGCCATTGAATTATATCGGTGAGATCCCCTATATTACTATTTGTTTTCCCCCTAATACAAATCCCTTTCGTTTGCGATACATAGACATTTTTCGAGCTCAACCCTTCACAGGTGTAGTTTACTAACCAGTTACCATGCAACCGTGTAAAACTCAAAATTTTTGAAAATTAAAAATGTGCTACTATTGCTTTAACTTTGAATTGAATTTTTTCTATCCACAACTTCTAATCGGTTAAGTACAGGCCGAGCTATGGTCTTTTTAATCAAGGTAGTCAGCTTTTTCCCAATCCACGGCATTCCATTGGAATGCCCGTGGCAAACGAAGAAATGACTTTCCGGACTTCCCCAAAATGACGATAAAGGTTGTTTTATGTTTAAGTCAAATAAAAAGTATCTGTAAAGGTGTAAGACAGTTGTTATATTACCCTCAAAATGTTGATCACATATTATTTTCTCAATTATTTTGAGAAAGATTTCTCACAGGAACAGTACTTTGTTTACTATAAAAGAGAAAGGGAATTCACCCTAGTGCTGTGGTGGAAGATGCACCTTTTGTTGACAACTAGACAGGTGATGGGAATTTCCCAAGATGTAAACTTCAGAAACTGTTCAACTTGTTTATTGCTTTAAGATCAAACAATTGCATGACCGGGGGATTCCCCCATAAGTTATATATGGAAAGTGATGTGATTCAGATGAGGTAATTTTTGTGAAATCTGATTTGACAGTGCTAGGTTATGTTTATGCATGATAATGTTGTAATACCTATTTTTAGGTATTAGGAAATACTAGTTATGAAATATTGTGTATATATTAAGGAGAACTTGGCCAGAAGATTCGTCAGCAGTTGTAATCAGCTATACAGTATGGTTATAGCTAGTTTTATCTACAATAATGGTAGATTTATGCTCCACACAGTGCCAGGATTTATTATATTTTCAATTCCATGTGAGCAGAGTGCTGTAATTAGTCTACTGTCGTCTTTAAAGCCGAAAGTGCTGGGAATCAAAATAGGATTCCAAATTGTGGACAGATAGAAATCGTGGTGGTTATCTTGGACTGATATACTGTGGAATATTAGTGTCGTCGAGGGACTTATGTAACCTTGTCGTCTTGAATTGCTGGACAAAAATTATCTTCAGGACTGAGAAGATTCCAATGGAATATTACCTGAGGATTTATAAGCGTGAGTTTGCATGCTGTCATTTTTTGAAGTCTTCGCTGTGAGGACATATCATCGTTGAACTGCAACGTTTCATGTGGACATTACTGGACATTCTTGAGGACAATAAGTATTAACTAATTGTGTGCAATTATGTAATTTTGATCTATGTAATGTTGTTTGGACATACCAAATTCTTGAACTAAACTAATCAAAGTTCATTAAAACTGTTATATTATATAAAATTCAGATCACTTGTGCACAAGGTTCATTTATTTGTGTTTGAAAGGTATTTCTGACCTTAGGCGTCCACGAGACGTCATAACACAGTGATGATGGTAACTTTTATTTCTAACCTTTTCTTTCAAGATGTGGCATATTTTGGTCTAAAATAGAGACAATACTTTAAACCTCAAAAGGTTGTCACCGATGTTTGTTCCTTCATATGGTATGATTCATTCAACACTTCCAGAAAGTGTGTAATATATCATCAAGTTACTTTATTTTTCAAATGATTGTTATGAGTGATGAGTACGTAGAAACGTTAAGAGGGCATCGATGCATGGTAAATTGTGACTGAATATTGCGTGAACATTCATTGAAATAATGCTTCAAAGTTTGGGTTTAAGATTCCATGATTTGTTATTGATTTCAGAATAATGAAAGAGTTGGACATTTTTCTTGATATTTGGAGGTTTACACAAAGATATCAAAGCAAGCAAAGAATGTCATGATGTACTGGTGTAGACTCATCCAAAGTCTCTTTGGCCATATTCCACAACAGTGTTTCCGTGGACAGAGTGAAATATGGATGCATATCTTTAAGCGGGGTCATAAGACATCACCAACGATGAACTAAAATTTAGTTTCATTAGGGGCAAATCTTTGTTTTCGAAACGCGTCAAAATTGAACGAAAAGTACTTCGTAGATTTCACAACCATGGATCAACAAAATATATTTTGGGAGATACATGTAAATGTTGATATCGGCTCTAAAGGAACCAATTAGCACATGTATAACCCAAAGTTCTATTTTTGACAATCTTGCATTTTTCCTGGGGTCAGTAACTACAGTCCATATTTCCCATAGGTTATATGTTCTTCTTGTTATTGTATGTTCTTTGTTGCTTTGTATTGTAAGCGCTTTGTAACCCTGGGAAAAGCCGCTAATCAAATGCTGTTAATAATAATAATAATAATAATAATAATTGTACAGGGAAGACGCGAGGTCAATTGCGATCAAATGTAAATGCTGTTAGCATATAAAAGGTTAACTGATTTTTCTTTTGATATTTATGATTTAGTTACATCTGTGTGTGCATGTGTTTTCAAGGTATGTTAAAATTTATTTTCAAAATCAGACTTCCATTGGTGCCTAAAGGGGGGGGGGGGTCCTAGGGACCCAAGCTAATTAGCTAATTAACGGCTAGGCAGATTTAATACTTTTCATGTCAAAATATGCGTATCCAAAAGTCTTACAATTAAAAAAAATACCAGTCAATTTATGTCACGGAAAAGTAGCAAAAAGCGGGAAAAACAAATCTTGGGTCACTAGAAACCTCCACCCCCTTAGCACTAAGTATTCATTTACCCCCTTCCCTATCTCAAAATGCTCAAGAATGCAAAGGTTGCATCATCGAGATTTGGAATCAGCAGGTCAATGTTGCATAGATACCATCAAAACATTTTGTGTAGACTCTTTTACAAGGTCATATGGCCTACCACAGGACCAATTGATGCCCAATGTTTTACGTATTGTGCCATGTTGGGCGGTATGTGCTAGTTCCACAGTGGTCATGGTGGTATTGAAGCACGCCAAAGCTTCTGATGCATGATATAATACAATACCAACTACCTTGATGGACACTTTTAGAGTCTTGACTCTTCCCTGAATTGACGAGTTCTTAACTTTATTTTTATACGGTTTCTCCTTCCAGACGTTTCTGAGGTCGGAAAGCTTATGATCGGGTGCAGAAGTGGTCGCTTCCCCCCAAAGACCCATATCACTACTCGCCTGCTAACATACATGACATTTTTAAACCACCTCTCATTTTTTCTCTTACTGTAATCCCATACTTCTCCAACCCCCAAATTGGACACGCTTGTTCATAATATTATTAGATATGCTTTGCATACTAAAATTAGAATTAAAGTTAGCTCAATATTTGTTTTCCATCTGTGTTGCTCAAGATACCTCTTTCAATGTATTTTAATAGATTGTTCGACTTATAGTTTATACACCACTATCCTGTCTGGCGTAAGGATAAACAATGTTGGGTGGACTATTTCCTTACGTGGCATTTGAAAAATAAAATGCTTTAAAATGTCTGAAATACACTAGTTATATTACGATAGTGATGATTATATATTTACATGGTAGACTGGTTATGATGGCAAATTTAAGGCAATTTACTCCGCGGAGGAAAAACATAATTTTACTCCACGCTCATCAACTTTACATCGATTTGGCCCCCATCATAGCGTACCGACTACCGCAGGTAAGTGATTCGTAACTTCGTAATTCGTAAAAATCTGGTCACCATATGTTGACAATTGCGTCATTTTAGCTTGTACTTTGGTGTGATATCGTTGTATTTCTTCTGTGAGTTTTAAATGTATATGCTCAAAGTTGCCAATTTGTCATAGGTTAAAGCCCCCAATTCTTCAAAAATTTGAGATTTTTCACGGTTGCATTGGTAACCTGGCTAGAACGAACTATACGTGAATGTTTAAGCTCGAAAATGTCTATGTGTCGCAAACGGAGGAATTTTGTAATTAGAATAATTGATATCGGATATCTCCGATAATAATTCAACGGCTGCTGGAACGGCCTTGCAATATGAAATAATAATATCATGTACGTGTCTAGGCTCATCCATTGGTTGTTTTATTTGTTCAGGCAAGTCATGTTAGAGGTCATTTTCTTGAGGTGGCACTATTTCATCATGGACGGACATAAACTTAGCATTTCCAGCTCTGCCGTTAAGTACGATCTGGGATCCCAATTCTAATTACAAAATCGCTTATTTTATGATAAATACGCATTTTTGAGCATTCTCGTTCGCAGGTGTAGTTTCCTATACAATTACCAACATAACTGTGCAAAAATATCAAATTTTGAAAATTGGGGGTGCTCTTCAAAAAAATGTGCTGTTATTGCTTCAATGTGTATAAGTGGGTTAGTGGTATGTAACCATTATATTTAAAACAAAATGTTATGGTATCTCATCATGAAAAGAAAGTTGTTTATAATAGACACTAAAATCATTATTTTTTCAATAGTCTCTGGAACAAGATGTTTGGAGTTACCAATTAGTGCTGCTTGAGTAGGAACTTTACTATTTCTGCAGCAAATACAAACTTCTTGTCGCCAAATCTGGCATCAGCAGCAACTTTATACAGTGCTCCAGTTATAAATTACCAAATATAGCCACAGCAGATGCAAACACACTAGCAACACCGCCAACAATTCCAAATAATATCAAAATGATGTCCTTCACCATGATCGGCCAAAACAGTCGCCGACCATGCAATTTCATGTGAATTACGCATGGGATGATATAGGCTAAGAGAGTACCGCCTACAGCACCTGTATGACAATTAATTAAATACTACTATTAGTATGAACGTCCGCACAGCAAAACTGCGGTTTTAGATATAACCGCTATACGACTCTTCATTACATTACACTAGAGGCTATTCAAACATTTTGTTACATATGAACTTTCCAAACCAAACGCTTTTTAAACTTTGAACAAACGCAACGTATGCTGTCATACTTTGAAATCGGCTGAATTCCATCTTGCACAACCTGGTATAAATAGACACCAACAATTTGAGTTTTGGGGGGCCCGGCCAAAAAACATGTTAGGCTCAGGATATAAAGGAGAGGTAAAATGTGTACGAGTAACACAGAAAAAGTTTTTACTTTTTAAGTAACATAACCAAAAAAATATAAGATTTAGATCTTTATTTGTCGGTAAGTGGTAGCAAGAGCTACAAGCACAAATCTAAAACGAACACTTACCAACGAATGCGCTGAAGTACCGCGTATTCATTTTTGAAAGCGATAGCTATTCCCGATTAACACATACCAGAATAGCACGAAATAGGTTTCGTTTCCAATGCAGACACCTGTCATAGATACACAGAAAGCAGTGTTTTTTAACTGTACATTACCAATTATTAGTATATATTTTACCGGGATATCTTAACTACCGATTTATGATATGTGGTGAAATTATTCAGACATGGAATTGAGATCCGATGTGACAGAAATAAATTAAAGACCACAAAATTAGCCATACTCCTTGCCCCCCAGTAAAAATCTGCATTCAAAATTTAGGTTTTGTGGAAAGCTTTAAAAAATCGTGTTGAGAAAAGATGAGTTCGTAGTTATCAATTTAAAGCGGTCTCCACTCTCTTGTAGTCCACTAAGCTCTGTTGGATTTAAGCATTGCTGCCAAATATTTTTTGTTAGTAGTAATGGAAATCCAAACGACGAACAACGAAGTACAAAACCACACAAGGGATACGTATTTTGAGTAACGTTAATAAGTAATAAGGACCCTTTTCTTCAGAATAGCCCTGGCAAATAACCACTATGGTTACCAATTATGCTCATCCAACCAAGGACAAAGAATTCAGTTGGGGGGGTTGTAACCTGTACATACATGACATGACTGACCTTGTGTGCTTCTGGGTATCATATATAATCCCCCCAAAACCCGGCCAAAACCCAGGGGGTCTATTTTCTAAATACATGGTGTGAATGAAGGCTACTGAACTGTGCCAAGGGAATTGAGGCTTTTTTTACTAACTCATAGTGAAAAAATCATTGTCGAGAGGTCGAGACGACAGGGTTTCTATAGGTCATTCAAAGAGTACGGGATGTAAAAATAGCTCCACATCAAATGGTCTACTACTGTCTGTTCAATTAACTTAGATGTCTGGGTTTTATTTAATTATTCAAAAATGCGCAACGTTCGAAAATAAATCACGAAAAGAAAGTTGTTGGATATTTTTGGACCCTAAGACGTTTTGTTACATGATAAAAGGAATGGCACATTTTTTTAACCTTCAAACTATTGAAATGGGTATTTCACCCTGTTTTGAAAATGAGCGATAAAGATTTGTACCATTAATATACTTTAGTGGAAGGTTCCATGACTCCACTTTGTAGGTAGTTAAAAGTTGTTGGAGATGATTCACGGTCAATATTGCCCGCCACTGGTATCGCAATGAATAATGCCAACACTTTGTTCAACAGGATCAAATCCGAAAACGTTCTGGTATTTGCCACTGAATTTTTGCAATACAAAAGAGATTATATTCAAGGAGTCAAACGGCATTAACTTGAAATGAATGGACGGAAGTACAGGGAGGAGCTGTATGATTCTTTTGTTCATAACCAAATGGAATAAAACAGGAAAGGAGCTCTGTAAAAAGTATCGGTATTTAACGCATGGCATTTATATACCTCTGCATTAATGACCGTGCAAAAACCTGGAATCAAAGCAGGTCCACGAATCAATAATGGTTCGTATAAAACGTAGATTGGTGAAGCGACCCCTAATTCATGAATGGGGCGCATCAAAGTTCAGAGTCAAAAGTAAATGTTTCACCTGGACCCAGTTTGTTGTCGTGTGACAATAAAAAATCAGTGTAAATTGAATAAAAATCCAAAGAAGAAATATGTTTTTCAAGTTGGAACCCAATGATCTTGTTGGGTCCAATGATGAATACCAACTTTTCTTTCGTGATTTTTTTCGAAAGCGTATATTTTTGGAAATAATTAATTAAAACCGGACATCTAAGTTAATTGAACAGACAATACCAGTACAGAAGTTCATTTCTTCCGTTCTCTGCAGCCTTATGAAACGCCCTTCCTGCTCGTGTAGCACCAAACCAGGACTTGCAGAGCTTCGAAAAGGACCTTAATCGCTTTCTTGGCGCCAATCTGTCAGCTTTACTAATACAACTTATTTTAATGTCTAGATTAGCCTTGGCATAAAATGGAATCCTTTTGATTCTCAAATCAGGAGAAAATATAACTTTTTGATAAAGGTATTTGTGCTGATTGGTTTCAGAATCCCAAAAACATTCAGTAAAATATTTTTGATAAAATTACTACTTCTTTAATTGATCAAGTTAAAGTTCCCAAACATGTCTATACCATTCTTATAGGAACCAGGTCAATATTGATGTTGAAAACAAATGGGTTGATACATGTACTTTGGATGTCCTGGATGACTTGGATTGGTATATAATTCATAGTGCTAATTTGAAATGTACAACTGAAACCCAATTACGTTCTTTCTATTTCAAAATTTTTTCCAGAGCTATTTGTACCAACCAATTTCTTCATAAAATTGGCAGAGCAGATTCTACCAATTGTTACTTTTGTAAGGAATTTCCAGAATCTATTTTTCATTTATTTTGTGAATGTGAAAAGGTTTCCAATCTGTGGGATGAATTATGTTATGTTTTTTTAATTAATTCTGTTTCTGGGGAGTCTTTTTATTTTTTCCAATTTTGAGAAAATGTTTGGCGTTCTTGACACTTCAGAACATGATAGCTGTATTTCGTTTCTTTTTCTGTGCATGAAGTTTTATATCCACAGGTGTAAATTCCAAAGGACTGACCCCAATTGTGCTGCTTTTCTGAATTTGGTCAAAATGTGAACTTGGTGTGTGAGTGGTGTGCTTTCGATGGTATGTATGGTATGTCCTTGTGGTGTCCATGTTTTTGTCTTGTTCTCGGTTCTTCTGTCTGTTTGTTTTTCTTTAAAAAAATCCTGTGCTAAATTTTCCCCAATCCCGTCTTAAATCATTGCTTTCCATGCTCGCCCAATCTCAACAGCTGTGTGCTGCCAGGTATTGAGTGTCATCCTCGCCTTTTCTGGGTCTTGGTCTGATCCCGTTTCAATTGTCTGACACAGGATGCTTGGCTGTATGCTCTCTGTTGAGATCTGGGCTAAACTATTCTTGTTTTTTTCCCATTACATTGATATCTAGGTGGACTATGTATGTTTGCCTCCAACCACCAAACTAAGTACAGGTAATAAAGAAAAACACTACTACCTCTATTTTATGAGTGGTGCATTGCCGTTTTGAAGTACCAATATTATTTCAATATTACTGTAAAATAGTCCTATAATATGAAATACACTGTATGTGATTAATGTTTCGGTTGTAGGTGTAATGCACATTCAACACACCATTGTATGAGTGTCCATTATTGTAGGAGGAATCAGTACAAAGTTAACTCACAGAATCTGGAATAGCACTTGCCACGGGTAACCTTTTCAAGATAGTCGAAAACTCATCAGAGTCGTCTTCGTCAATCAAAGGTTGGGAATCAGTTTCTAACGTTGACTTTCCAGACCTTGGATCCGGGTCACTATCTTTTACCTTCGGTGGTCCGAATATTCTTCCTAGCAAGAGGATAAGCATTCGAGAAACACAGTTGAGTTGGTGTGGTTTATATTTTGTTTACTTTTTATAAAAAAATATATCCGTAAAAAGCATCACATAAAATTTCTCAGTCTTGTCATTTTAGGTCACTTTAAAATGAAGAAGAAAACAAATGCTCCAATGGGCAGAGCATATCGGAAATATTTTGCGTCATAATCTTCCCAAGTGTCAATGTAAGATCATTCAAAAATATATTGTTTTGTTAAGTAAATAATGCAAAATTCATAACAAATGGCCACAAATTTGTAGTAGATTAGAAAATCATCGATAATAACGAAATTGAACATTTTTTGTTCTTTCAAGATAAAAATTTCCTTTCATATTCCTGAGACGAATTTCCGGAGTTCTCATTTAAAAAGAAAGAAAGAAAGAACCTCCGTCTTACCAAGCCTTTTTGTAACACGGTTTACCGGGGGTGGTTACAAAAGACACACAGTGTATAATATATACTTTGTACAATATATTTAAAAAAATGTACGATACAATTCTTGGGTGGCAAACACCCCACTCATCGAATTTGACGGCATACATTAAACCCCGGTGAAGGTGCTTCCTTTAATTTCACTAAAATGACTGGAACGGATAAGAAACCAATTACCTGGAAGTTTTTATGAAAGGAAAGTTTACTAGGGGTAACCACTGACTAACTACCCTCTCCCCTTAGTAAGACGAGGGATACTAGTAAACTAAATCCCATTTTATACCGAGAAATCTGCAAGTATCAGAAACTAAATGTGGCTCAAGCCACTGTTAGTATGTAGCATTTATTTATAGATATCTCACCATGGGCGCAAAATGCGATACCATCAATAAGAAATATAAATAGTCTGATGTGATGGCCAAAATAATACCTTTGAAGGTTTTGGAATTCTGAGTGGCCAGATTCTCACACCGGAGAACGAAAACAAAAATACTGTGCCGCGTTTTTATTTTTCTAGAAATTTCGATACAAGATCCATGTATAACTTTCCACTGCCAGCTCTCTCGAACTTTTATTTGGTTATCCAAATAAAGAGCTAGTTACGTATTCGTACCCTTAAATAACGACACAAAAATAACAAACCTTGAGCAAATACCAAATCTTCTAATATTTCAATTACAGGGTAATTCATAAGTGGTAATGTCAGCATAACTCCAAGACATATAACGGAAATCGAGAATGTAGGGAATGACGCTATGAGTCGGAAGATTCCATATGATGATCTGTTGAGTTGAGTAGTTCCCCATATTTCAGGAGGCCCGGAATGTCCAATGATGCGAGGATTCGGTAACGATAGCGAAGGAATGTAAAGAAATGGAGCAAAAAGATTTCGGTTTTTCCCTGACATGCTAGATTCAATGGGTTTATCTGGTAAAAAATCAAACATGGTAAATATAAATTTGACCAAAGTTAAGATTTGCAAATAGCGCTTTGCAGGTCACCTGAGATCCATATCCAGAACCGCTCATGGCAGCGTAATCTCCCTTGTAATCATGGGTGTCCCAAAAAAATGGGCAATTCCAAACGCTCTCGTTGATGCCACATCAAAATCAGATGCTGGTAATCTCAAAAGCCAGACGGTGGACGGTCCTTTTAGACATGCTGTAAAATGATCCGTCACATTTTTATTTTGTTCACCACCTCAATGATGGTGCTTTTGTGAGAGAAATGGCCCAAGTTTTGACGCATGTGGAAAAGACAATGTCTAATCTGTGATTTAAAGATAGGACTTTCGACTTTTCCTCTCTTGCATATGCTGTGGTTTAGTTTCCAAAATGTCATTACGTCAAACTTTATTGGGGTGCCCAGAGGTTTATTGAGTCAATCCCACACTGCACCAGTTTGGGGAAATTTTTCACCTCAATAATCTCACAAAATTCCTATCCTTAACACATACAAACCCTACCTTTTACACTCATTTTTACCACACAGGTGCAAGTACCCCTCACTTCTTTTTGACACTTTTTATCCCTTTTGAAACATGTTTTTATAACGGTGCATGATAATATTAACAATGAGCATAACATAGCGATCGTCTGTTACAGTTTTTCAGAACGCAGCATTTGCATGTGGCCTCTCAAACCCAATTACCGTCGCCTTCCGACCCATTTTCCGCTCCGCCGAAACGGCGGCACCATTCAGCTACCCTAAGACGCTGTGCAACCAGTAACGAAACGACGTAAGCGTCGGGCGATTGCAATGGGGATTTGACAGCAACGTAATCCATTACGCCTCTATGTCCATCCACTTTTCTCAATCACCAGAGTGCTGATTGTAACAACTACTATTGTCAATATAGACTCTGACAAAATGCTGGTAAAACAACCCAATGTTAATATTTTACACCATATGTTTCGCTGTGTAGGTGATAACGTCAGATAAAATTAGAGGCTGAAGATAGAGAACCGCTGTTGATTAAACTTACAGTTCCCATTCCTTCATATGCGTATGTCATTGGCCAAATAATAGTGGGAAATGTTGCCCAACGGAACAATTGAACGGACGAAATCTTCTTCTTTGAATCTGTCATTAAAGTATTTTTTACAAACAGAAAAGAAAAAAAATATTTAGATATACATATAAAGTCGGTGAATCAACTTACTTTTCAAGATCTTGATACAAAAGATTGACGTTTTTCATGCTGGTGTAAGAGACTGTGTTGGTCATCACCACCGCGCCCCCCATCATGTTGCAGGCCTGGGTAAGTGTGGTTCCATATACTACACAACTAAAGCGCGACTTGACGAAACAATTGATGAATACCGTAAAATTGTACTGCAGAGTTCTATGGTCCCTATTACCTCACGCACATGGTAACTAGAATTCGAGAATGTGTTTACTTGGTTTACCTAGTACTCTATAGTTCTTGACTCGGAATTTCGAAACTTGTTTTTAACGTAAATTTACAAGAACTAGTTTAGCAACATTTACTACTTCCCTCCCTCCATAATTAACAAGATAATGGGTTAGGCCCTGCCCCTACCTCCAATAAAAAATGTGAATGTCTTGAAGTAATGTTTGGTTCGTATGCATGATGCTGATCGCTCAGTACACATAGGCCTATTACTCGGATTTCCCGTAACTGAAACTTTTTTGCCACACTTTATGAATCCGAAAACCGAAACGGAATAAACCTGTGCTTTACTCCGAGAGAGGGTTTCCGAATTCATAAGTGTGTCAGAAAAAAAATGTGTAATGGTCCGGTTAACAAAATTCCCCTTATACTCCCTTATTAATCATGTATTTCAAGCTGATAACATTAAGGGTCCACAGCCACGATCAGTCACTTTTTTTTTTTTTAAAATGTATAATTTTAATATCATATCACAATGACTATTTTGCTGTTTTTTGTGTGTGTGTATGTGTTTTTTGCTGGCCTCCAGAAGGCCAGCTTAAAGATCAGATTGGAAAATGACCTTTGACACGTAGCGACTAAAATATTTTTACAATTAAACAGGCAGCAAAGTAAGTCACTGAAAATTCATTTAAAAAAACCACAAATTGATTTATCAGTTTTATTGCTACTTTCATTCACATAGTTATGGTTTGATAAACGGTTTATTATTTATACCTTAATTTATAGCACGTTTTTCCTATTTACTTAATTTATCAGGGATGACCGGGCCCCGTGTTTCGCTACTAAGAGTTGGGATTGAGAACGTTATTTAAATTCAAAATTAGTCCTTATTCTCAATGTTTGGAGTCCTACCACGCCTATCGAACCCAACGAGTTCCGACACGAACGAAATACAAACGCACACGAAATACCGTGCTCATGCAACACAACGTAACCCGACGTATTGGACAGGACCTGGCCCATATGGAACACATTTGTGATCATATGTTCCTTTCCAAAACCTGATTTCATATATGATCGCATGTTTCGGTTTGTATTAACGAGTAGGATTCGTTTTAGGGGTGTTGATTTTTGCAGGAAACCGTTTTCGCATCGCACAGTTATACTGAAAATGACCTTATATTTTAATCGTCAGCCGTTAACACCATAGAATATAAACATATAGTTTAACGGGGTATTTATATAGAGTGCTAATTGTTCACAGGGATTGCCAAATAAATCCGACCGTCCCCCCTGTAATTATATTCATAATTTATATTCATGACTTATTAGGAATGAGCAAGACACATATATTCACGTGAGTCTTGCTCCCACTTTATTTCGAAATCGATGTATTTTGCTGTACGCATTCAGGGAGCATCGAGTCTAGAAAACTAAACTGGATCTGCCGTGTCATCATTTACTTTTTCATTTCAGATTCAAGATGCCGAAACCTCCGCCAAGGTAAAACAAACTACCACTATTGTAAATCCTACTTAGTACCTATCACCCATCAAGAAATCACAGAGCAGGACAATACACAACTTACTTTCACCACAGCTGATATACCGCAAGATTGTGACAAGTACAATAACAAACTTTGCTTCACATGCGTTCCTTTTAATGTTTTTTTCAAAAAACACATCATAAAATCATGAAAACCCCAACATTTCCTCACTTGTGTTTTCTTTTGTCCAATCTCATACCAAATCAACCTGCAATCGGCGGCCAGCATATTTTTTTTTTTTTTTTTTTTTTGTCCAAATACCTGGTTGTCTTTTTTTCTTGTTTTTTTTGCATTGTTGTATTAGAAGTTTTGTATGTAAAGTTCCGTGTAAGTGACTAGTTGAAATCAATATATATTTAAAGACAACGCGATTTTCGGAGAAAAATGCGGGGATCTCGACTTTTTTTTCTATGCACGGTCGGCAGGAACCGTATAGGTATTGTGATTAGGTTTCTAAACTTACCTATTAGAATATACGGCCATCACGGGCAAAATATTCCAAAAATACAGCTGTGTTGCGGCAATGCTACGCGGTCCCGGTGCTGGCGAACATTCCGCAGAAAAGCAAAGACAACAAAAATGGGACCATAGCCGCCACAGCATTCTACGAGGTCTTGGTGGTGAAAACATACGGTGGGTCGAAGGCCCTCGAGTTTGTTAGAATTTGAAAGTTGCTGTTGGTATCATGTGGAAGGCTGTTCCTTCGGTGTCTTTTTCTTGCAGTTCAGCAAATAACTCATAATCTAATGTACTGTTACTATGATTGCTAGGAGTTAGAGTACTGGAAGGAAACGTATTGTGCCGTTAACAGTGGAAGAATTTTTGCAAAGTATTCCGAGAAATAGTGTAAATCCAACGCAGAATCCAATTTGTGTGAATACAAGGAAAAGTTTACAAACTGCCAGTCCCCATTTACCCATTGCTACCCACGCCACATCACCGTATGAACCTAATGCTTCTTCAATCCGTTCCTTCAGTGTGCTCTTGATAATTGAGTGTTTGACGCTAATCTCCTTCTCGTCTTCTTCTGAACCACGCTCATGTTTTCTTGGACGAGTTCTGATCTCTTCTGTAGGGCGCAGTAGTTGTCGGATTGCTTCCCGTTTGCATTGACAATCAAGTGGACCACACAATGGGCCGTGACGAGGTTCTCACGACAATCCCGAGTGATCCCAGCTGAATAAAATCCAATCAATCATCAATCAATCAATCAATATGTCCGTGGGTCTTTCTATCCTTTGCGGGCAAATCATACTGTCGTCAACCGAACAATGCGGTATATCTTACAGATGCAAAAACGATGAGTGTAGTTTAAGAGTGCATTTGCTGTCACACAAGGTTGCTACGGACCGGTATTGTGCTTTAAAATAACCTAGTTTTTTCTTTAGTGGCCATAAAATGTAATGTGCTACCAAGAACTGTCAACTGGCTCATTGTTTCTTTTTTGTGTATTGATGGTCTTGGAGGGGGCAACAGTTCCCTTGTATCTCATGAATGCGGGACATGCTGAGGAGTGTATATAATCGTCTGTTTACAATCGCTCGAAAAAAAACTCAAAATGGTCAGTGTTCTTAGTACTTGGGACGCAAATTATTAATCATATATTACTCATCAAACTTTTATAGTAGGCCTATATCAAAATAATTTGAGAAAATGTTAACAACACAACCATGTGTAAAACATTAGCTGTTGTTGCGTGTAATTTAATTGATGGTTGCAGGTGTTGTAATTCTTGATGCTTGTAATGTGAAACTGCTACCCATCAGGCAAGTGAATAATTCACAAATATCAATAATTCAATACAATTGTAACAGCCAAAAAGACACAACAACAGTAATTAAGTATTCTTATTTTCACTTCAAATTGTGGATAGATAGTTCCCCCAAACCTATATTTGTTCATTTTAAAAGGTGGGTGTACGGTAATGATCCAAATGTTTCATATGATTTTTATTCGTCATAGTGGAAGCATAGGACCAAAAACTCATCTGATTACAAAGTGAGTTAAATAGGCCCAGCCGTTTGGATATTAAAAAAAAAAAGAAACAAAAATGTGTATTAAATTGGCTCTCCTAGACAGCGGGTGTAATAAATGTGGTATAACCACCTTTTGAACGGTTTTTGTTTATAAATCAAAAGGAAACATTTTCCTGCCTAACTTTTCCCTGGGGTAATGAAAAATAATGAGCTTTATTTCTGATACCAAAATCCTCCATTTTGAGTAATTGCGGGACAGGTTGTACATCGGGTCACCCACCTTAATTCGCAGTAAAGTAACTCTCACGATCTAATTTTACAATTGTCTTTTTAAAGACTAAAGCTTATGTAATGCAGTGAATACTAAGTGATAAATACAAATAGTCAGACCGCTGTAATGAGTAATTCGCCAGAATATCAATATGTCGACATTTGACCTCAAGCCAGCCTATACCCCTTTAAACTTGATTTAAAACAAAAAATGATTTGAAAATGTCATAAATATTATCATTGATTGACAACAATCCGGGGGCAGTGTAACTGCATTAAAACTCTAAATGATACCTTTAACACGACGCCTAAACGTTAACAGGTAAGGGCTGACTCAGAGATTTGCGAATATAAATTTATGTTGTATAATTAAAAAATAGTCAAAAAGAACTTTGAGAATGTCACCTAAAATGCTTAATTCCAAAGGAGATGATTTATTTCGATTTTTTGTTTCATCAGGAAAACATCTATTATTAACAGTATACCAAAAGGGTGCAATATGATACTTTGTATTGTTTAACAAAAATCCGGATCCGGATTTTATCAATCAATCAATCATCAAATTTTATCATCACATAAGCAAAATACAGTAGTAGCAATACAATACAAAAGTTAAATCGCCACAATATACGATACATGTGTGTAAGTAGAATATAGATATAACGGTTTCACTCAGCCAGTAGCACCTGAAGTATTTACAGCTAAGGGCTATGTACATGGCATAGTGATGAATGAGGACATTGCTAAACGCAGAGCGTGAGGGTGCAGTGACCTCTTCAATAAATAAACTTACAATATAATTAACATACTCGGGACAAAACCTACTACAAAGACAACAAGGACAGGACAAAACAACACAATGACATACAACAGTCTGTCCGATTGAATGAAGAGGGGAAAAACAAGTAGATAGGAATGTGATGCAGTATCATACTGTTACGAGATTTTCCTTAAGATTCCTTTTGAATGAAATGAGTGGTAGGGGTTGTTTTAAGATTTGTGGGTCCAAAGTAGACCTAGTCAGGGACCACCTTGGTATATTGCAGTATTGTTTGCCAAGACGATATTTGCCGTTTTCTTATTATAGGATGGTGGGCGAACGAAAAAATAAAAACCCTGTTTTAACGGGCGCAGCGGACCTTTCGGTAGGGTCGGTCGTCGGGGCCGATTTTTTTCTTTTTTTTAATTTTTTTTCTTTTCTGGAGCTCAAATTGGCCTAAAATAGTCCCCAAATCTGAAAAATCAGAGACAAAAATGAAAATTTTTTACAAACAATTTTCTCTAAAAAAAAATTTGCCAAAATTGATAAATTTGGGGGGCTAAAAACAGGCTGATTTTACTGATTTTGGAAAATATTGCAAAATTAAAAAAAAAAAAATTCAAAATCCAAAACTGAAAATCAGTGTCGGTCGGGTCCCGTAAAACAGGGTTTTTTTATGTCGTCGCCTGAGCGTATATCTAGTTTCCATTATGAGCGAGGGTGAAGTGTTAAAGCAACATATCTTTAATCAGGTCATTAGGCAACATATGATTGTTATTACACAAACTGTGTCATAAATGTAGCAGGTTGAAGCTTATAGATGTCATGACTTTTATGTATTCATGGATTAGAATAATTGGTCAGTTTGGGCTACCACATGTAATTGGTACCTGGTTCTATAACCCTTTTCCTGAATCAAAAAAAGTGAATCCAGGCCGTCGTTGTTAGAATCAGCCCAGGCCATAGCACCGTATGATTATAGTAAGATGAGGGAATTGTATAGGGTGTGGGAGTTATTTTTGAGGGAGATAAGGTCTAACTTTACGA
>JAMKCH010025553.1:0-42140 GCA_023653785.1 Ophioderma brevispina | reverse complement strand
TACTCTCTTTCTAAAAAAGATGGTCAAACATGAAATCCAGATTATCTTAGTTTGTTCATGAATCATGTGAATCGGCCCCCAAATATTTTCTTTTCTGTCTCCTCTCCAAGTACTCACGGCTGTCCAAAACTTTTCTTCGGGTGACAACGATAGTTGAACTACTATAGCTCATGCTTATAACATTCGTCGATGCATTAACTCCCAATAGTGTGGCATAGTGTAACTTTTCATTGCATACACAAAAATCTAATTTCACCAGCATGGTCATCACTTTGACGTCACGAGGGGAGCAAAATTGGCCTTTCGATCATTAAGCATGGCGAAAAATCCGACCATTTTCTTCGTATGTCTAAAAAGCAAATTCAAATGCCTCTATTTTGTTATTTTACATCAAATTGTATTATTTTCGGGTAGTCGTGATTTATGTACATATATTTTATGATGTAATCAAACTGAGCTTGACAAAAATCTTGACATAATTTCCTTAAGGCAAAAGAGCTTTAGTTTGGAATCAACTGGTGATTCCAGTTGGTTCCTAAGTGAGGACATTGGCGACAGACTGATGGTGGGAGAATACCTGGACTGTATTGTAGAATATTAGTGTCGTCGTTAAGGGAAAACCCCGTCGTCTTGACCAGCTGGAAAGATAACCCTTTCAGGACTGAGAAGATTCCCTTGGAATATATTAAATGAGAGTTGTTGTATGAACTTGTGCGCTGTCATTTTGGAGTCTTCGCTGTGAGACCTATTATCGTTGATTGACCAATACTTTTAGTTGGAAACATAAATACTAGTTAATAGGAATTGTTAAGTGAATTTTGGAATTGTATAATTGATGTTGGGGGGGGTTTGGACATACCAAATTCTTGAACCAAATCAATTAAAGGTATCATGAACTGTTTTATTATATACAGGTTTATATTGGCCAAAGGCTCATTTATTTGTTGTTGAAAGGTCGTTCCTGACCATTATGACGTCACAAGACGTCATAACAAAGTATGTTCGTTATGACCAGGAGATTGGGACAAATTTTTCCATTTGTCTAATGGCCGATCGTGCTAGTGTTAAGGAAGTTCTTTTCCCCTACCAGGGTTATCCGAACATTTTGTTTCATACCGCCATATTGGATTTTTAACCGAATTGCAAAATCTCCCTAATTTTACTGGCTTATTAAACCAAAGGAAATTTATTCGTCTAGTCTACGTCTTTAGTGCTTTGACTAATATGCACAGCCAAACCACAGTTCTTCAAAACATTTCCCATCCATGGACATCTTCCATACACTCTAAAAATTAGTTTGACTCAGTGCTGGGAGTAAAGCGTATTGAGTAAAAGGTTGAGTCCCGAGTTTTCAGCTTGGCGTAAAACACAAATTTCCTTTTCTCCTCACCCGAGTAACATTGTGAAACACAGGTTGATAAGCAGTTTTGAAATCAACTTCCACGTTGCGTGACAAGTAGTTTGACGCAGTGACAGGATCAGAACTTAGACCGCGTTGATTCTGATCTTTACGCAACGTTGACGAACTCAGATACGTGCAATACGAGCGGTCAGAATGTGTCGTCTGTTGTCACAGACTGCGAAATATATTATCTAAATTATAACTGCGCGAGAGATACGTTAGCAGTCCGTCATAGCGATGCTGCAATGAAACTAAATCTCAAATATCTCCGGAATACAAGGGGTTCTATGGAGATTTTTGCATCAGAGGTCCGTTAGTAGTTGTTTTCAATTGTATATAATTGGGTCTGAACCTATAAGGAACCTAGCGAGAAAATTAAACGTTTTGTCGGGTACTTCGGTGCTCGCAAACACGGAAAAGTGAACACGCACTCGCCTACGGGCCGCATCATTTTTCCCAAATTCATTTCGGTATTATTCTAGTCTTGAGAATTTTCAAACGCTGGTTTCCAATTTACGCTTTCAATTGTAGAAACAGATATACGTACTTACCGGACAACCGTAACCACGTGCAGCCCAAGAATTGCCGCGTACATATCAATGGCAGGTGACAAGCTGGGTGGTCGCGTAAATGCTGTCATTCTGATATTTTACATCAACAAGTTATAATCAGAAAAACTAATGGATAAAATTGCGGTTGATGCAATGGACTTGTCATTATTGTGAACTTGGCGAGATGTGTCTACGGAACCTGATATCAAGCTATGAATCGGCACCTTTACCGTTGATGGCACTGTGAGCGCTGTGTGTTCAAATGGGGATTCGCTATTGCTCAGTAAATTTATAGGTTGCATTTATGCCAGCATTACAATTAATTTGACAAATATATGGCCTATTAGTTTTACTGGTGTATGTAAATCGTTACACGACTACACGACATGCAGGTGCATCTACATAACATGATTTTGAACCACCACGGCCTTCGAAGAAAAAGGTTAAAAGTAATGAACATATGTCCTTGGAGTTTTGTGTTGTTTTAAATACCAAGAATACCGCCTGTTTTCTTTGGATGTGTGAAATGTAGTTCTATTACAGAAATCAAACTATTCTGGAAGTTCCGAAGTATACTGAACAGGCCATTTTACTCATTACTCCTTGTACTACATTTGCTGTTATACCTGCATCCAATAGTATTATCAATGTCAATTGAGAAAATTAATGTTGCTCAACAGTTGGGCCAATAGTGTGCTCAACATCAGTTGAGTCAAAAAATGTTACTCAACGGTGGAGCAAGAAATCTTACTCAAACAGTACAAAAATAAATCCTTGTGGGTTGAGTAACATGGTACGACCCGTGAGTATAAAAATGTCACAACTGTTGAGTAAAGGAGAGTAAAATTTTACTCTACAACGTTAAGTCAAATATTGACTCTTTTACTGAGTTAAAATGTTTACTAAAAGGCAAAGTAAAACTGCTACTCAACCTTTGTTGAGTCACGTAACTCAACAAAAGAGCTGTGACATTTGAAAAACTACCATAAGGAGTAACAATTACTCAGGTTGAGTAAAAACATAGAGTGTACCGTTTGATACTAGTTCCAGAGGCCATATTTTTATATTGCAGTTTATTCCGTTATAAAGTAGATTACGGAATAAACTGTAAGATTTATTGCAGTTTATCTGTTATAAAGTAAATTACGGAATAAGCATACTTAGATTATTTAACATCGTGACAAACGAGGACGTCCTCGGTTGTAACGAGATCCTCGTTTATACAGTGAAAAGTAAGGTGTGTCCTCGGTTGGAGGTGAAAACAAACGCACACACACATGCACACAACACACGCAACACAAACGCACCACACATGCACACAAACACACGCACACGTACATACGCACACACATGCACACAATACACATCGCACACACATGCACACCCGCACACACACGCACACCACACCCACCACACACACACACTGTCACACACACCTAACACACACAACATACAAACAACAACAAGACACATGCAATCAACAAAGAGAAAAATAGAAGGTAATAAGGGAACGCACCCGCTCGAGCATCGTATATGAACACAAAACAGTGCTACAATGAAACCAATTGCACAAGGGTTAAATATTGAGTTCGTGTGTGGTATTGGACGGTTTACGATTATGAATTGTCAAAGGGGTTTTAATGAGCTTCCTCATTCTCTCACTAAACCATTGTCACTCTATACTACAACGTGGTTAATTTCTACGATCTTCATGTGTACCTTAGTGTGTCGTAGTGTAGATTCGTATCTACGAAACTGCGGGAATTTAACCCACACATTCACATAATCAACAGCAAGATTCGTAGAAAAATGATCTCACGATTTATTAAATAGATTGTAAAACAAAAAAATGAATTTTATATAGGTGAACGAATAAAACATGGTGTCTACAAAATTAATAAACAGAAATCATGTGAAAAAAACAACTTGGATACCAAATAGTTTATTTTTGTGTTCTGAAGTTTCTGTGTACTTATTATTTTTGTATACGTGTTTTGTTTTTTTTAAACTATATGCACTCCGTGTTAACAGGTTTGATTTTTAAAATTTCACCTATTTTGGTCTTATAATTTAGGGTGATATATTTCATGGTAATTTTCATAATTTCCTTCAACTTATTCAGGCATGGAATCTTGTCAGTTATTTTTCAAATGTAAACATACCTTTTGGTTCTTTGTTTTGCCCTTAAAATATATATTTTGGATTTTTTGTTCAACTCTTCAATCTTTAAGATTTTCTACTGTATATGATTAACATTTGAGCCTATGCTTGTATTGAATTACTTCAGATGGAATTAACCGACTTATAATTTCTTAAAATGAGGACTAATCTTGTTTTCAACTTTAACACTTAAGTGACCAAGGGGGGTTCATAGGGACCCTCCAATTTGTTTTCGCGTGGCCGCTACGCGTGGGTTTTTCGCGCCGAATTTTTTTGTATTGTCGGCACCTTTAAATTGCGCTTCTTTTCATACCAAAAAAAATTTAAAATCGCCAAGCCGTTAATGAGTTAATTAGTGAGGTCCCACGGAACCACCCACCTGGGGCCACTAACGCAGTCAACTGAGAATATTAAAAAAAATAAAAGAACCAAAGCAAATTTTTTGCTGATATAAGTCACACACATTACATTAAGTAAACAAATATAGCTAACATTAAAAATAATTACCCTGTATGTGTGAAAACAAACAATTTCTGTTGGACGTTGCTAAACCGTTACTGTACAAAGTCTGGGAAAATGATGTGTTAGTTGCAACAACCCGTACACGTACAGGATTCCTAAAAACTTCAAGGTTTTGTTAAATATATGTAATTTGGGTCTTCTAGAGTAGATATCACATAAAATAAGTTTTAAAAAGTTTGATGTAAGCGGCAAGGCCATTGAATTTCGTCTTTTTGCCCGTTTTTGCGTGTTTGGAAAAACAAGGTTTGCCCCTAATTTGCAGCCCAAATAACAAATTTCATCGTTTTATTGCTGATTTGGGGTTGTCTTATGACCCTTACATGTGGTATAAATTCGGACAAAAATTCCTCTGGAAGTGGTTTCTTAGGGGGCGTCCCATGGACCCCCCCACCCCCCCCTTGGCACCAACGGGAGTGAAAACCCCGTTCACTTAAGGTGAAAGTAAAGTTCGGTTATTTGTTTAGGCCTCGTGTTAAAAGTATCGTATAGAGTTGTAATGCATTTGACATGGCCTGAGGCCTTGTTGTCAATCGAGTTGATTATATTTTTTCAATCATTTGTATGATCATAGCTTATGATTAGTGTGATGTCAAAACAAACAAAGCGGGGACGGGCATCTTATTTAAACACGTGCACGCTATAGGGTTCTTTCACAAGATTTAGGGGTGATTGAAGAGGGGGTGTACAAAATGTAGGGTTGTTGAGGTAAAAATACCCATATTGACTATTATGACGAAGTAAACGAACAAACGCACTATATTGAACATTCATTTATCTAGATGCTTTTAATTGCCATAAAAATGGGGTAAAAGTTCCAGTTTTCATTGTTTTTCCTATATTTGTTGATGGCAAATGTATAGAGCGGTCACAGTCACCATTTAAGGTATTCCTCATGGAGGGCGCTTTCAGAAAATGGCGCCAAAATGCGAATTAACACCTTGTGATGGGGTTTTAATAGCATAAAGGGGTGGAAAATAGCCCAGTTTTTCAGTGTTTCTCTATTTGTCGATTGTTTTCTCCATTATTTGAGTTACTTATTCAGTTCTAACAAAGTTGCGGATCATTTTCACTTTTTCTTACAGTTATTTTAATGATTTTCTAGTGGGGGGGGGGGTTGTTCACGTTTAATGGATATGTTCATTACTCTGGTGTATTGGTGGATTACGATATAAGTGCTGATAAGGTTGTGTGCTTGTGTGATTGTGAGGATTTCCTGATGGCAGTGTAATGGATAATGGCAATCGTGCTGTGAGAATCTCGTAGGAGGAGAAAAGATTTGCACATGACATACTAGTGGATATGATGGCCAGTGTCTGAAAGGAAGGCTACAAAATTCCGCCGCAATTTGGGGATTTTCTCAGACAAAGCTTTGGATCATGTGTGGAAGTCTTCATCAGTTGCAAACAGGCTTGACTATTCTTACCATTACAATCTGTGAAGGACTCTGAACCGAAAACACCACAATTCATGGCTACCAATAAATTTGAATTACAAAATCAATCGGGACTTCCCCCTTCCTATCGAGATATGGGTCAATGAGTTAAGTTTTGTAGAGTTTCCCGTTGAGGTAAAGTGTACATAGGAGGGTTAACAGAATTAATTAAAAAAATAATTCAGAAATCTTCTGCAGTCGCACTCATACCCAGGTAGCAACACCTTCTCAAAGGCCAGGTTTGTAGTTTTGGTTCATAATCACAAACAAGTAGGAAAATAAGAATAATGGTTAACATAAGGACTTACATTTTGTATCAAATGGATCAAAACTTGTAGCACATTCTCATTTACCCCTTACTCACCGAGATCTGCCTACTTCGTGTGCCATTTTTCAATGTACATCCCATGGCAAAATGCATCATAGTAGAGTATAGCAAACGGCACCATAAAATGAAAACAGCACTATGATCATGTGTGAGCTGGCATTGACCATGTTGACTGCATACATAGGCATTATGAGGAATGATATACGAACATCAGCCTCTTCTATCTCAGCTTCTTTGGCCCGAAACCCTGCCGTCATTTTTTTAGTCAAACGTCATGTGCTACACTGTTGTTTTTTTTTTATGCGGTATTCGGCCGATTTGGCGCATTTTTTTAAGCTGTCGATAAAGACATTGAAAAACATTATCAAAATGCAATGCCATAAAATATGCTACCGTGAGCTGAACATTTCCCCGGGGTCTCAAAATTTAGCTTTAGGAGGGACGTCTATCTGACAAATATATTCTGCAAATATGACCCCATCTATAATACCAATTCTGCGAAAACACGACAGCTATACAAGAGATGTAAATTTTAGGCCAAATTTAAACACAATATGGTCATTTATTCACTCCCAATGTCGACGTAATATCGCAAAGTTGGCTTTCAGATGTCCGAAATTTTGACTTCATTTTCCAACAAATTTGTATAACATTAAAAAAGGGCCTATACTATATCCCTTAATCACTAAAACCCCTTTTTACCCACTTTTCACAATTTTGGGCAAAAGCTCCTTTTTCAGTCGATTTCATCGCGGCCATCCACACAGTACAGGCCGAAAGCTTTCCGCCACACCACAACTCTTAAGTCTCGCGGAGCCAATCTTTCCGGTAATTCCTAAGGAAGCTGTTACGCCTCTGGTCTTTCATATTTTTTAAAAGTCTACATACCGTGGCCCGCTAGGTTTATTTCTCACCAAAAGATCTAGGGCGACTTTCCGCTGACCAGAAAGCGGTCCGCTCGGGACTTAGTTCATTTTTGAAATTCTCTGCCGTGGCCCGGCTAGGTAAACTTTTCACGCCGTGGCCTGGCTAGGTGACTTTTCAACTGAACATCACTACAAGATCTGGGCGCTTTTCCGCTGACCAGGAAGCGGTCCGCTCTGACTTAGTTCATTTTTTTAAAATGTCGACCTGCCGTGGCCCGGCGTAGTGACTTTCGCTGGCGTGGCCTTGCTAATTGACTTTTCACTGAAAGATCACTAAAAAATCTAGGGCGACTTTCCGCTTACCAAGAGCGGTCCGCTCTGGACTTATTCTTTTTGAAAAGTTTTTTCTTTTTGTAATTTTTTGTGACGTTTCACTGCCGTTGCCCGCCTAGGTGACTTTTTACTGAAAGATTCCTAAAGATCTAGGGCGACTTTCCGCTGACCAAGGCAGCGGGCCGCTCTGGACTTAGTTTTTTTCTCTGAACTCTGGACTTATTTCATTTGTTTTGAAATGTGGAAAGTGTACTACCCTCCTATAGTTATATTTCATGGTCGCGGCCCTTTTCTATCCTTAGAGCAACTTTCCATAGCGATAGCCCGTACTTAACCTCAACTGCCTTGGTGCGAGTCATTTGTCAGAAACTGGGCAGATAACGCACTCTCTAACATTACACTAGGCCACCCTTCACAAGCCCCTTATCTTAAATAGGTTTTGCGAAAACCGAACGGTGGCCAACTTTTTCTTGCAGACTCTACGGGTTATCTCCGGCCAATCAAGGTGATTTTTTCCGCTGTGGCCCCGCTAAAATTTTTGCTGCCGTGCCGGCTACTTGAAAGGTACTGCCGTGGCCCGCTAAGGTTTGGGTCGTGCGGTATTATTCGCCCCCACTTCTTTCGCCGCCCCGGGAACCCCGGACTTACTAAGAAAAAAAATGTTTGGCCACCTTCCGTATTCCAGCAAACCAACTTAAAATAGGGTTTTGAAGGAAAAAACATCATGTAGTGAAGAGTGCCGGGCCTGCCTGGTTTCTGATCGAAGACCCACACTGGTCGGAAGTGGTTCAGGTGTGACTCTGAGAAATGAAGGTGCCAATTGGGCGCCCACCTGCCGGGGACCAGAACGTTTACTATATAAGGAGTATATCCGTGTACTGGCCCGGTCGTGGTTTTGGTCTGAGCGGCTAGAGTGTTTTTCGCCAACATTTTTCTAGCCGCAGACGGGGCGTTTTCCCACTAGTCGGGGATTTTACCGAGAGCGGCTCTCCTCTGGAGAGAGAGCTAAAAATGGAACGGGTGCCGTATCGCGAAATCTGAGTTTGATCTACGGACGCTTTCGGTAGCGTTACTTGTGTGTACAAAAATGTACATGCGCAGAGGCCAAAAGCCGGCCTGCATCGCTGGGGCGTGGTTTCGGGACCAGACGGATACTCTACATAGCAGCACTGCAGTGGGGCTTTGAAAAATCGACAAGTCCGGAGCGGACCAGTTTCACGCTGTCGCCAGCGAATTCCTGCTGGCTTGGAGCCTACCGCTCTGGCTTAGTTTTTTTTTTTCCACCTTAACTATGGATGTTGGATCTTTGCACATTTCCCGCTAATACCGAGGCAGTGGTCGCGCTCTGTACTTAGTTGTATTTTTTCAAAGTCCAGAGCGCGACAGTTTACAACACCATGTAGCCGCGATTATCCGCTAAAGAATCAAGAAGCCGACCGCTCTGGACTATTTTTTTTTTCACCCTTAACTATCGCTGTATGGTCTAGGGCAAATTTCCCTCTAAAGACCGAGGCAGTGTCGCCTCTGGACTTAGTCGTTTTTTTCAAAAGTGGGACTTAGTCATTTTTCGAAAGAGGACCTTTTTCCATTTTTTCAAATGTAGATATTTTGCAAAATCTTAAAAATTGATTTTAGGGACAGGCCGCGAGCCGCATCTGAATTATGTGAAAGAGAGTTAGGTTATGATTAGAGGTAGGCATCTACTTTCACCGGAAGTAGTCCACTTTGGGAAATTTTTGACGAGGTGAAAAGATCCGTTTCCAGTCACTTTGGGAGAAATTTTGACGGTGAAAAGATCCGTTTTCATCATTGACCTGTACTTCCGTACTTTGATTCCAAATGTATAAGATTATACCAATCAACATCATTTTTCAGGTCAACGTATAGATGTGGCTCAGTGGATAGGACGATGGACCGATGACCAGACGCATACAACAACAAACCAACACCGCTAGGATTCCGGATTCTCCAGTTCGAGTCCCACTCCAGGGAAATTAATTTTTTTCTTTTTTGCTTCTTCCCAAACTTTTGTCACGTGGATACCACCGTCACGTGGTACGTGGCATGTGATGATTCGTGGCGGGAAAATAAAAGGTCTAAAGATCATCGCCACGCTCTGTATCAGTCTGCAATGGACAGTCGGACATAGCCTCAAGTCCTCCACCAGGACAGCTTACCTCGGTGGTTTGTAAAAGAACGATGAAAAGGCGGCAATAAGCTACAACCGCGGGTGGATATCGGGGAGTGTAACGGCAGCAAACATCCGACCGCACACTGAATTCTTGCCCGAACATGAGGCGGTTAGGGCAACAAAGCGCGCAGCAGACTCGGGCGCATCCACTTCATCACGCAGCCGGCGCTCTTCTCCGCCACCTGCTTCAAAACCAAAGCCAAAGAAGGCTAAAGGAGGCCGGGGGAAAGGGCCCGTTGCATCAAGCTCATTGGGCAAGGCTATTTCTGCCAAGATCGGAGCCACTCCGCGTTGTAATCCCCAGGTTAGTGCCCCGAATTAATGGTGCAACCCGTTGCTGAAGCTGCGCTTGACGCAGACCCAACGCTGGTAACCGACTTTAGCCAGTGTCATTGATGAGCCTATAGGATCACAAGGATTTTTCTGATGATCCCGCGCAAGCCAGCCCTCCCGCTGAGAAAAAGGAAAAAAACCGAATGGTTGCCGAGTACATAACGATGCAGAAAATGACCCTAAGCGAGGACCGGGTGACTTGCAGCACCCTTCTAAGGACGATCGTCGGATGGCCGCCACATTTGACCCCGGGCCGTCGACACGTGTTCCGCGGTCCACTGCCGAGTGGACCGCCCTTTGACGCTGACCCACAGACGCGTCCCCTGACTAATTTTGCGGAGTTTTTTCTCTCTTAATCCGTCCATGAGATCGCCGACTGGACAAACATCCGGTTGAGGAGAAAAAGGGTGAGAGACTGAACATCGGCCGCCGAATCCGCGCGGTGGTTTGGTATCCATCTGGTGATGGGTCTTAAATCGCTTGCGAAGCCAAGATTAGTGGTCGCCCATCCGGGTTTGCGAAACCCGATGATTTGCATGCATGGGTCAAACGCGTTTTGGATTCCTGTTCTGGTACATCTCTTGTGCGAATCCGACTACCGACCAAAGAGATGGATTGCAGAAAACTCAGGAAGAAGAGCAATAATCAATTAATCCGAAAGCATCCGCCGGATAGAGTCCGCTCCCGCCTGGTACACTGTTCCGCGGAATTGCCAGGAGAAGAATAACTGCAATCGCAACATCTCTCGATGAAGGCTGGTGCCGTACAAGGGGCATTATCGTTGGCTGACGAACCATCGACTGCCGACCCAGCCTACCACCAGGGCTTCAGAATGTACGCCTTATGCGAATGGGAACACTGGTCTGTGCAACTTTACTGCCTATGCACCTTTTCCAACACTCGGCGGAAAGTCGTGGATTCGCGCGCTCTACGTGACCGAGTCCACCACAACATTTACCCATAATACTACTGCGACAAGTTTTACGGATCCTATCTATTATCCCGGACCTGTTTTGGAGCGCGATCTTCTAACGGGGGCCGTGAAAGAGAATTCACGGGGACAAGCCGACGGACTTCTCAAAAGATAGCGCAAAAAACCCCGGTAGCCGATTCCATCAAGAACTCTGTAAAAGACCCCCCGGCGTGGTACTTTTTTATGTTCGGCAAAAATGGCGCACAACGTTCACGCTGTGGAAAGACGTCAAGGTTGTCCCACTAATTTCAACGCCGCATAACGGGTACCGCGATTCCAATGATCCCGAGAAGATCATCCGGCACTTTCGGCTCACCAAAGCTCTAATAAAAGGAGGCGCACATATCGCCGCTCCGCCCGTCATTGTTGAATACACAGTACAGGAGCGGCGTTGCAGAGCGATAGTTACGTGCAATACAACTCCTGCTGGAGAAAGAGTCCGCACTGGTGGAAGCAGGGTGCTTTACTTCTTTGTCGATATCAGCCGGGTCACTGCCCGATTTTGTTTACATCGTGTCCCACATGCGGCGGTATACCCGCTGCTGATAAAATTGCTCGTCGTTCGAGGTTTATCCTCAAATTGGCCGAGGAGCTCATTGAGGGTTTCGGCCGGCGGCCATTCCCCCCCATGAATCGACCTTAGTAAGGCACATGCCTCAACCAATGGCAACCGTAGCCCTGAGCTGGTTGATATGAGGAAGAGGCATCCGGCACCCTGTCGAGATCCAGCACTCGGAAGAACGACTGCCTTCAGGAAAGGGCGAATCGGACGAATGTCGGGTGCAGAACTTGCGGGGTGCATCTCTGTCGTGTGGAGTGTTTTTTTGTACCTCTCGCTTCCGCTTTGATCAGATTTTGCAGCCTTGAATTGTGCGACCACCTCGCGGTCCAAAACAGCGTGCATGTAGCGTCAGCATTTTGACGAAGGACGGACGCCTAAGGGAAGGTTGTGTCGAATGATAGGGCACCCTGCATTGCTAACTTTGTCCGCTGACTTACCCGGACAAATGGCATTGAACGTGCCCGCAGGGTTGTGGCGAAAACACCAGTGCACCGCTGTTGTTCTAAACATTGACTTAGGCCACCATACAGTTTTTGCCTGCCGACGATTAGTGCACCAGCACTGACTAATGACTTTTACATTTATAAGATCGCTTAAATTTACACACGAGATGTTTGTCCGATTTAAGAGAGCACCATCTGTTTTTTTTGGCTTGACCGGACCTTTTACTTTAAGGTGATCTGCCCTAACCCTTTCACCGCCCGGCTGTCTTACAAGTCACCTAACATCAGACTTGTAACTCAATCGTTCTCAGCTGCTACTCTGCTACCACCTCTCCAGTCCACCCGCAAATCGCTTCACTGCTGCTACCACAGAGGGGCAGCCTACATGTACTGTTGGAACATGGCCAATAAAAACCACACATGGAGGCCTTCATCGACCGGTATTTGGATCCGGTACCCGGCAAGAACTGATTTGGCTGGGCCCTATCCTCTCCAGGATAATATAGGTTCCCTGCGCCGTGGTGCGTTGGTTAACCAACAGTCCCAATACAAACTACTGCTACCATACAATACTTGCAGCCCGGTAGCTACTGCTACCACAAGTGTCAGGCCTAATACTACCAAACACCACTCAATCCTTATCCAGAAATTGTCGGGATAAACAGATGTTGACAACCTTAATTCCAAAGAACGACACATTCCCTTGCCACAACTTCCAATACAATTACTTGTCGAACAATTAAAACAATTCCATCTAATTTAGCAAAATGGTAATTACATACCTTGAGGCCGAACATTACGGTAAAACTGCACACGCCTTAACAGGCGCGCGGCCCCCCTTAGTGCGGTCAGTGGAGTGGTCGTTTTAGCCGGGTCAAGGTCAGGTGGTTTGCTACCGTGTCAAGGTTTGTGGTTGGGGACAGATTCAATGGGGGCAATAGGCCCAACCTTACGGAATAAACGCACGCGCCTTAAAAGGCTTGCGGTCGCCCCTTAGTTACGGTTCATTGAGGGGCAGTTCAGCCGGGTCAGGTCAGGGGTTTGCGACTCGGTAAGGTTGTGTTTATGACCATTCATGCACATAGGCCCACATTACTGTAAAACACACGGGCCTTAAACAGGCGTGCTGTCCCGCCCCTTAGTTCCCGTCACGTGAGGGGTCGTTAGCCGGGTCAAAGTCAGGGGTTGCGACCGGGTTCAAATGTTAGTGTTGGGCCAACCATTACGGTAAAACAGCACGCGCCTTCAATCATCATCATCAATCAACTTTATTTCAATATCATCACAAATCTTACAAAGACACAAAACAATTGATATTGCGGAGATGATCGGTAGGCCAATAAGGCCAGATGTGATCATCCCCTAAACCTAAGTTTTCAATGACACACCAACAAAGTGACACGCATACACATCACACAACAGACATGCCCCAACAACTCATTCTATACTTCAAGCTATAAGTACAGATTTTTTAATGATTTCTAAACACTTGATATTTTTTACACGTCCTTGATATCCTTGTCCAAAGAATCCATAGTTTGGGTCCAGAATTTCTCACAGCGCGATCGGAAACATTTTCTTATTATTATTCATACTATAGTTGTGGGCATTTCTTGTATGGTATTATATGTCATTTGGCAGGTTTTTACACAAGTACTTCTCCAAAGGCTTTGGTAATTGGCTAGTATAGTGTTTGTACATAACACTGCAAGTTCCGCTTATATGTATCAAAGACGTTTAACCCCTTGAATTTTGAAATAATGGCCCATAAATGGCATCTATATTGACTATTTGAAATCGTCTTTACAGTCCATTTTTGGGCAATTAAATATTCTTATCTAATTTGGTACTTGGTCCTACTTGGTGCTATAATCCTTGTAACGACGACTCTGCTAAACTGACTATTGGTGCAGAATTTGAAGTCGCAGCCCGTCGGACGAAATAAGATAGAGGTGCTCCAAGCAATAAAAACCACAAGGGTGCACTATTACAAACTTGAGCACGAGTTACAAGATGTAGCTACCATGTAGGGGAACTAGTTCCCTAATAGCTGGTATGGCATAGCTCTGGAAGAGTTTAACTGATTGTTAACTCTGTAAAACAGCTTCTCTGGGCAAACGGTTTTCCAAATGGATAGAGCTCTTGGATAGAAGGCAAACTTGTATGCATTTTGGTTGGTACCGTTTGAATTGGTGTATTTCATGGATGTCATCGGGACAGATGTGATTTGCCTTTGGCTACCAGTTGGTAGCGAAATGTGGACCAATCCTTGATGGATTCTGTATATCATGGTACTTGCTGGATCAAACGACGTGTATGGAGGATCCCAGTTTAAATCTTGCAGAAGTGGTGTAACATGGGCTTGTTTTGAATAATTTCTAAAAACGAATCTAGCTGCATTTCTCTGAATTTGTTCTAGGCGATTGATAGCAGTGATGGTGTTAGGATTCCAACCTCTCTTGGCATATTTCGAGTTAGACGACCTAGAGTAGTAATTTGCCTGGTTTTTGACTTTTTGTGAACACGGAGTAAAGTTCTACGGATTAGACCAAGCGTACGGCTTGCATTTGTTTGTGGACTTTGGTGCAATGATCATTCCAATTCCTCGGAGGTCGTGTGAATTGACACGCTAAGTAGTCTGACTTTTTCACCCTGTTGATATTTCAATTTTCAACACCCAGTAGTGTATACTTGACACATTTGGCTACGCTACTTGTGATTGTCATAACTGCACCTTCTTCACTTGAAATGCAATCAACCATTTTTCGACCTGATGCCACAATATTAGGATCGTCTTGAAAGAATTTGGTGAATCTCTTTGGTTCTCTATCACCCTGTACACAATATTGTCGTCGCCAATAATTTAATAGTAGACTGAATGTGTTCTTGGATATCGTTGATATAGATCAGAAACAGGGCTGGTCCAAGGACCGATCCTTGCGGAACCCCGGATGTAACATCAACCCTGACGAGTGTGATGCCGTTTAAAACAGAAACCGATTGCTACGATTAGCCAGGAACAAAATTTTATATCCAACCCAGTTTGTTTCCTCTATACCATATAATTATTTAACTGACAGATGGTTGGGTGAGATACCTTAATATCGCAGCCTGCTGAAATCCAGCAAATACCAGGTCCGTGTTGCCCCTGTTGTTCAGTGTTTCAGACCAGTCGTTTGTTAAGTTTATGAGTTGAGTTACCGTTGAATAGGCATCCCTAAACCCAGCTGTCACTATTAAGATGTTATTGGAGCTGAGATGTTTGCGCACATGCTAAGACGATTTGTTCCATTTCTTACACAAAGGCAATGTAATGAAATGGCCCTAATTTGGGATGGATTGATTTGGAATCACTTTTGTATATTGCCGAAACTAGGGTCTGTCTCCATTGTGTGGGGACAGTAGACGTATCAAGGGATTGCTGAATAAAAATTGCAATGTCTGAGCCAGCTCTAGAAACCTTTTTAGTAGACGAGGTGACATTTCGTCTGGACCCCTCGCTTGATGGATTTAATTTGGACAATTGGTTGGCCGCAACCTTCTACTCCTATGTGTAAGTTAGATATGGGTGCATATGGAGAAGTACCTTTGTCTTTCACCTTGGTGTGTCCTTGTTCTGGTAAAAACACTCTTAAAGTGACTATCAGTGTCCTCGGCTTTGTCGTAATGCAGTAACATCAAATTTTAAAAATATAAAAAAAGAACAAATTAAAACAATATTTTTCTGTTCGTTTCATTTTGACATAAGACCAGAATGACTTGGGATTTTGAGCAATTATTGCCCACACATCCCAATTTCTTTTAAAAATTATTTATGTAACTGATTGTGGGAGTTTTTCTCTAACGTTTGGTCACATTATTTCGAAATTGCCTGTACACTTTCAGTCAGTAGTAATGATTTTTCTGCGTTCAATTGAAAATAATCTATCTCTCTTTCTCCTCCTCATCTCCTGGTGATCTCAAAGATTTTATTAGAACTACCCCATATTAAGATACCATAATTTATGTAAGGTAATACTAGCGTACACTATAAAGAGTATACTCACATGTCCAGGTACAAAGTTTTTAAGTTTGGAGAGTAAAACAAACGTTCTAGAAATATTTTTTGATATTTGATCGATGGGATTTTCCACGTAAGAGGTTCATCGATGATAACCCCCAAAAATTTGGTCTCGTGAACTCTCTCCAATATCACAATATCCGTACCACATTCAATTATTTTGTCGCATTAACTCTATTTTGTCTTGCCACATCATTGCCTTTTCAGTCCTGTCTGGAATCTTTAGAAGTTAGTAAGGCGATCCCAACACCAATATATGGGCATTGGCTCGCATTGACCGATAATTTAATTTGCCTGAACGCAGTTCCTACTCTCTTGTAATTCAATTATTTATCACATCAATTTTGTGGCTATATCTAGGGATGGGAGTAAAGTAAGTAGTATCATCGCAATAAGACTCTGCCAACAATGAACGCATTTAACACTATCATTTCACATAATAAGAATAACACAAAGACCCAAATGAGCCTTGTGGTACCCCTCATTTTATATTTGATAAACTGAATCACCTATTGATATCGTACAAATATGTGTTTCTATTCCAAGTAGTCTTTTAACCATTCAGGGCAATTACCTCGAAACCATAATATTCTGAGTTTATTCAATAATATGTCCTGGTTAATAGTGTCAAACGCTTTTTGACAAATCTAAGAATATTCCCAACGTATTTTCATTTCTTTCTACTGCATTACTTATCTTATCAACTAATTCTGATTGCATAATATGTTGAAATGATTTGATCTAATCCAAATTGGTTTTCATTCACTATTTTGTTTTTATCAATATAATCCGTACATCTGTTAAAAAACACTAGTCTTCCGAGACATTTTAGAAAACAGCGGAAGAACAGACCAGGTTGATATGGAAATACTTCTTTGTCATCTTGTTTAATATATTGGAACACTTTTGCTATTTTCAATTGGTCTGGACAACTCCAGAGAAATGGAACTATTGAATATATTCGTCAAAGGCGGGGGGGCGTTGCTATTTCTTTGGCAACCCTCTTTACAATATAGTTTCTTAACAGGCGTGCGGATCGCCCCTTATTACCAGTTAATAGGGGTCCGTTAGCTGGGTCAGGTCATTGGGTTCACTTGCCCGGTCAAGGTCAGGAGGTTGTGGACCGTTAGAGGTCAGGGGTCTGGGATTTGGGACCGCATCATATTGTAGGCCGACCATGTGCGGTAGTCTTAGCCATTCATTCCCCAAGTAAATGACCCGTAGATGATCATAATTGTTGGCTACCTACGTTTCCGCAAACCAGATTTCAGAACAAAAGTCCAGAGCGGAACCGCTTCCTTGGGAGGCGGAAAGTCGCCCTAGATCTTTTAGTGATCTTTCAGTGAAAAGATCACCTTAGCCGGGCTACGGCTTGAAAGTCACCTTGCCGGGCCACGGCATGTAGACTTTCAAATGACTAAGTCCAGATCGGACCGATTCCTTGGTCATCGAAGTCGCCCTAGATCTTTAGTGATCTTTCAGTGAAAAGTCCCGTAGCCGGCAACGGCAGTGAAAAATCACCTATCCGGGCCACGGCAGTGAAAAGTCACCCTAGCCGGGCCCAAAGGCATTGAAAATCCCTAGCCCGGCACGTCAGGTAGACTTTTAAAAAATGAGCGGACCGCTGCCTTGGTCAAGGGTAAATCGTTCTAGATTATATAACCCGACTCTTGGTGCAAGTCACGTCCGGGCCACGGCAGCGAATTTTTCAGTAGCGGACCACTTCATTAGTCAGCTGAAAATCATTCTAGATCTACTAAGCGACCTTGGGTGGAAAAAAAAACTAAGTCGCGAGTTCAGAAAAAAACTAAGTCCAGGCGTACCGCTTCCTTGTTCTTCAACCTGTAATTTGGCTCGTGTAAACTTTCAGAGGAGAGGAGCGGTCTCGCTGAATAATGCATAGTTCAAAAAAACGACTAAGTACCACAAAATACATTTCTAAGTCCGGTAGGGGCGCGCCTACTCGCAAATCTCATCGTCAGGTCCATCACCTGGATATTTCCAAATCTGGAGTTAGGTACGTAAGGATATAGTATGGTTCAAAAAAAATTACAGTCCCATCTAGAGTTTGGGGACCGAAGGTTTGAGGCGTATTCTTGTATTTTCAAGGTGCTGAACAGATTTTTTGGGTCCACCCTCGGGAAAGTGGGGGTGAACTCCTCGTCTAGATGGGCGTTTTTTTCAAAATGGCCCGCCGAAATTCCAGGGAAATGACATACTAAACCTATCTAATAGTTAATATGAAATCAATTTGGGGTATTTCTTAATGATACTTATTGTGTAATGCTATTCAAAATTAGAATTTATGATACGTACACGTAGAGGGCGCGTTTCCAACAATGGCTGCCAAAACTCTGTATAATAGCCTTTTTGGACCGTTAAAATCAATTATTCTTAGTGATACAAGTATAAATCAAAGTGAGATGTTTTTTTCGGAAGGTATTTGTTACCCATTTTCAAGATGGCTGAACAATATTATTTTGGTCCAACCTCCTGGAAATGTGGGAAACTCTCGCTAGAGGGCCGTTTTTTTCAATTGCTGCCAAAAATTCCCAGAAAATGGTCTTTTAAAGCCGAAAGGCCTATCCTGCTAACTAAATGGAATCAATTTGGGGGTATGTCTGAATGCTCTCTATTATATCATGATATTTAAATAATTAGATTTATGATAGGTACCTTTAGAGGGCGCCCTTTTCACAAAATTGCCGCCAAAATTCCAGAAAATTGCATATTAAGGCTAAACCAGCCATCTAACGAGTCCAAATGAAATCAATTTCGGTGTTTCTTAATGCTAGTTATTGTTTAATCTATTCCCATAATTAGAAATTATGATAAGTACCCGTGGAGGGCGCTGTTTTCAAAAGGCTGCCACACTTCTGTTAATAGCATTTTGGGACTCGTTAATCCATTGATTATTAACTTATACAATTATATTAATCACTGTGAAGAGTTTGTGAAGGTAATCTTTTCCAACTACATTTACTCACAACAAAATCCGAACACAGAAACAAGAATATATATTATTTCCAACCTCCAGAAATGTGGGGGACTCTCGCTAGAGGGCGTTTTTTTCAAATGACCGCCAAAATTCCAGACAATTGCATTTTAAAGCTACAATAACCCATCTCAGATTCCCAATGAAAACAATTTTCGGTGTTTCTTTAATGCTCATTTTGTGTATTCGATTCCAATTTAAATTTATGATAATGCCCCTAAGGGCGCGTTTTCAAAATTGGCTGCCAAAATTCCATATAATAGTCTTTTTGGGGGCTGTTTTCAATTAGTATCAAATTCAAATATCAAATCAAAAGTGAATATTTTTACGATGTTTTTATTTCTATTTTTCAGGATGCTTACCAGATTGTTTATGTCCAACATCTGGGAAATGTAGAGAACTCTCAAAATGGCCACCAAAATTCCAGAAATGAAAGCTAAAAACACTATCGAGAAGTGTAACAAAATTGATATCAATTAATAATTTTCAAATACAAGTGCGATGTTTGAAAGTATTTGTTTATTTTTAAAGCATGAACCAAACTTTCTGTGGTCGAACCTCTGATAATGTGGGGAACTCTCTCCAGAGGGTGTGTTTCCAAAATGGCTGCCAACTTCAGAACCCATTATTAAGTTTTAACAGCTTGAGAATCTGAGAATAAAAACTTGAAATAATTTGGGTTGTTTCTATGCTGTTTATTTGGTAATTCCCTATTGTCAATCAAGCATGATTTATGATAAAGGTGCCTAGAGGGCTCTTTTCACAAATTGCTGTCAATGTCATATAAAGGTGATTGTTTTTACATTTCCAGATTTTTAAACTAGTAAGGCTGCACATTGTGTATACGTAACATTATTAAATATTTTTAGCATCTTATTGCTGAAATAGGCCAATACTATAAAAAATTTATCTCCCTTCAGTAGGAGATTAGGCCAATCCAAATTATATTAAGGGGATGACCTGATTTAATTATATACAAATGTATTTTAAATTCTAAATGCTTCTAGAAAACATTTATATTAACTTTATTCAGCCCTTTCGCAAATGCCCCATAATAAATATACATAAATATAATTAATAAGGAAATACCTCAAAATTGAATAGCATATATTAATCTTAGATCGCTATATTTAGCTTAAACCATCTCTGTAATTTTGGTGGCCTTTTTTGAAAAATGCCCTCTAGCGAATTTCCCCCTTTTCAGAGTCGGACCTAAAAAATCTGAGCATCCTAGAAAAATATACATGAATACCTTCAACATGCTTCACTTTTATTTATACTTGTATTTTGTTCCAATAATGCATTGATAACCGCCCCCCCCACCCCCAAAAGTCTATTATATGGAATTTTAGTTGCCATTTTGAAAAATATTTTTTTTATTTTTTTTCATATCATTCAATTGCTGGAATAGCGGAAAACAATTAAAGCAAAGCAAAATGATAAATTATTTCGTTGAATCTTATATGGCTGTTTTTATCTTTAATATGTCAATTTCTGGAATTTTGGGCAGCCTTTTGGGGCATAACAATAATAGCATTAGAAACCACCCCAAAATATTTCATTTTGATTCTCAGATAGCTGTTAATAATGCTTTAATATGGCAGTTTTCTGTAATTTTGGCGGCGATTTGAAATGCCCTCTATCGAGATTTCCCCCATTCTCAAGGTTGAAACAAAAAATCTTGTTCAGCATCCTTGAAATATAAACAAATAACTTCAAACATCTGCACTTTGATTTATCTGCCATATAATTGCTATCATTCTTGTACTCTAGCTAGCTGTTTTTAAGCTTTAATATTTCCATTTCTTGCAATTTTTAATTTAAAACAGCCATTTTGAGAGTTCTCCACATTTCCCCAACGTTGGACCTAAAAAATCCTGAAATATAAAAACAAACATCTTTTAAAATCTTTTTTCTTTTTCTTCGATTTTTATTTTCAATATATTCTCCCAACAACAAACAATCAATAACGAGATACGAAACTTAATACCCAAGGTATACCCTTTCTTACGCTACTGAGACTACTCTAACTTAAACCAAAAATACAAAAATAATACACCTAAACCACCAACACTGGAGCAAAAGATTACGTACCTCCCTGTTGGTATTCTATCTTTATTAACTTACAAAAAATAGTCTTTTGGAATTTAGCCATTCTTATCGAATTTTTTGATGATTTAAATTTGATACCGGATAAATTTTTCTGTTTCGTAATACTGTTTTAATTCTTTTTTATAATTGGAAAGCGCCTTTTTTTCTCAAAGGCTTTAATTTTTGGTAAATATTCCATTTGACCCAAATTATAAGATTATTCATAGCCCTATTGGTTGAAAGTTACTTCGAACATGTACATTTTTTCGTAACTCCTCCAGAAATATTAGTCCAAATATTTTTGCATTCGACAAATCAAATAAAGGTGGGGAAGGTGCTTCTTCTTCGACTCACAAAAAGTGACATGAATACTCATTTCTGACTTTTTGATTTGAATTTATTTTATTTGAAATTGGAACCAAATAAGTTTAGATGCGATAACTGTGTCCAAAAGGTAGTTTGTTTTTAGCTGGGGCAATTTTCTCACGAGAAATCAGAATTTGTTTTAATTTAAGATTGTTCCCATTTTTGTTTCCTTTTCATAGTTGTTTGTTATTCTTTGTCCAGCTTTAGTTTCATGTAAAAAACTTTACAACCCCAGATTTTTCTTTTAGTAAATGTCAAAATGAAAGGACTGATAGGGAGTTTGGTTGGCTGATTTGACCTGTAAAGTCTGTATTCTCTTTGAGGGTTGAAGTAACAGATCTACGAATTCCTTCGTATTCCACGAAGTTTGTTTTAACGTTATATTGTAATATAAAATCACAGTACTTGGTACATTGTATCCGTCTGTATTGAACAAATCACAGACAAATCTGATTACCTTCTATTTTTTGCCATCCTTCGTAAATATATGATTTTCTTTGCCCCCCAATCTTAAAAAGGCGCTTTATTCCATAGACTTTGTTTAAAAATCTGTTATTGCCTTAGGGTGAGTGCATTGCAAAAATGTCCCCAAGAAAGTAAAACGATCACCCAAATGGGTTTTTAGTGTTAACAGCAATTTCATTTAAAAGGTTTGCACCCACGTACAGAATTCTTTATTTGTTGTTGCGGTACAGTAATTCAAAACGAAAGGCATTGTATGTTTTTCATCTATGACAATTAATCAATCTCCGTCATCCTGTGAGTTAGAGCCTTGGAAAAATTCTTTTATTCCAACATTTTTATCGCCTCCAAAATCTTTGTCATTTAGCATTTTTGGTCCTTTTTTACAATTTTGTCATTCCCTTTTCCAAATAATTTAAACAGGTCCTCTGTACTTTTTGGATAATCATCAGAAGGGAAGATGGAAATGTTAAGAAGTACATGATGAAATTTGGGATATGATTAAGATTTAACTACGGTTATTCTGCCTAATTACGGAAATATTTCTTTTTGACCACTGGTTACATATTTTTTTTAACATTGCATACATTCGATCAATTTTCTTTCCTTCGCCCATGTTTCTAATTTGTAACGAAAGTCATGCCAAGACAACTAATTGCCCCGTCTTCTATCCGTCTACCATTTTTTACGTGGTTTTTTTATTCGGTAAGGGCTCGATTTTTTGTGGCCTATCCAAATCACTTTGGTTTTACTTTCATTAATTTTCAATCCGGATATTCTATAAACATCTATTAGTTTTGTAACGCAGATTGAGCGATTGGTCGAGGCCGTCTAAAAAATAAGTAGTATCGCGCCATATTGTGATACTAAATATTTCTTTATCTCCTACTTATTATTCACTTATCTATTTACATATTTTCTCTTAGTAAAGGTACAATCGACAGTATTTTCTGCGCAAATTAAAAATATATTGTGAGAGGGCATCGGCCTGACGGCAACCTCGTTCATAGAAATCTAGGGTTTAGGTGGACCAATTTATTTTGATATAGGATCTGCTATTTTTGTCAAAAAACTTTATCCATTTTTCAGGATTCCAATATTAAACACTCAGGACTGTGAAAATAAACTGATGGTACCAACGGAATCAAAAGCTTTTCAAAGTCTAATAAACCATCAAACCGGGGAATTTTTTCAAATATGTCCGCATATAGAAGTGTATCATAAATCATGCTAATCATGTTCTTCCAATGTTATCTCCCGGTCATAAACTTCACTTTTTGCTTTCACTGATTATTGGCGTAATAACTTTTTTTAATTTAATTC
Source organism: Ophioderma brevispina (assembly GCA_023653785.1). Classification (NCBI taxonomy): domain Eukaryota; kingdom Metazoa; phylum Echinodermata; class Ophiuroidea; order Amphilepidida; family Ophiodermatidae; genus Ophioderma; species Ophioderma brevispina. Next base: position 18,747 of record JAMKCH010025553.1, on the reverse strand, counting down.
TTTCATCAGCTATAATGCACGATGCCTAGTTTATAAGTAGTGTTAAGTAACGAATGGTCTCCAGTTCTTTAAGAAATCTGGGTCTGGCTTCTCCCCTTTTTGGTAGTAAGAGTATAATCCATGTTGTTGCATCGGGAGAATTGGGGTATTATAATAGCCATACTTAAGCGTCTTATTAGAGGTGAAAAAGATCATTCCAAGATACCTTTAAAACATTCACTGTGAATCCATTCCGGACCTGAGTTATGGTTGTTTTTGCATTTTCTTTAGAACACTCAGGACTTCGCAGACATAATGGGCCTTCTAAGCTTTCGGCGCATTTTATCAGATCATTAACTCATTTTCTGTTTACAAGTTCATCAAAATCTTCGCGATATTTAGATTTTCCGTCTTTATCTGCTATACATTGTTTTCATAGAATTGTGTATTTCTTTCATTATTTCTCATGATTTGTAATTTCCATCTAATTTTTAATGTAAGATTGTTAAATGTCTTGTTCATGACATTTTTCCCTTTTTCCAAAAGGTTAAAAGAACTTAGTTGGCTTTTCAACCTAGTTCAACTTGTTCTACTTTTGCTCTCATCATAGAGCCTTTCATTTTAAATGTTCGCAATTCTATTAAATTACAGTTTGCTTAATCCTTAAGTTCTTTCTAACTAAATATACGTGCATTCAAATCATTTTTTCTTCACTATTTGGAAATGTGTTGGTTAACTCGATTTCTTGTTGTTTTCTCTCTTTAATTTTTTCCTACTGATAATGAAATTGTACATCCCTTAATGGCATCATTAGTACTCGAAAAAAAAACCTGGTCATTTATTTGAAATTGGTTTCATCGTTACGAATATTTCATTTTTTCGGGTTGTACGGAAAGAGTGCATAACGTTCTTGAGCTCCTTTAAATCTTGTCGCTTCAACCAAATTATATATTCATATCAATAACCAATAGTTATTCATTTTCCCATAACCTTTCCATCTTTTCGTCAGTTTAAATTTACTGAGAGCATCACTGCTGAATGGGTCTGTTCTATATCCCGGTATTATGTCTGTTTTTTTTTAGTAAGTGATTATTCTTTAGATTCAAGAAAAATCTAGACGTGCCTGTTTAATTGGGTTGGTTCTCCTCCAATAATCCCCCTTTTTGTTTTTTTCCTTGCGTTCCGGGTGTTGTGACGCCCATAGGGTCCACTATTCTAATATTTCTTTCATAGAAATAAACACTTGTTTAGCGTGTTGGATAATTGACAGGTTTATAGTTATAGTTTCCTCGCTTGTTTTTATTTTTAACGAGGAGTCAATGCCAAGACAAACTAAATTGCCCGTCTTCTATCCATACAATTTTTTACGTGTTTTATTCGATAAGGGCTATATTTTTGTTGGCTATCCAAATCACGTTGGTTTACTTTCATTAATTTTTCTAATCCGGATATTCTATAAAAATCTAATCTAATTGTAACGGCAGAATTGAGAGATGGTCAGAAGCCGTCTAAAAAAAGTAGTATCGTCAGCATATGTGTACTAATATTTCTTTATGCTCCTACTTTTACCCCTTAATATACCATATTTCTTTAGATAAGAATCGACAGAATTTCTGCGCAAAGTAAAAATAATGGTGAGAGGGCATCGCCGGGATCGGCAACCTCGTCAATAGAAATCTAGTGTTTAGGTTACCATTGATTTGATAGCGGAGTGCTATTTGTGTAAAAAACTTGTATCCATTTTCAGCGATTTACAATATTAAAAAAACAGATCAAGGACTTGAAAATAAAATGAGGACACGGAATCAAAAAGACTTTTCACAGTCTAATAAACCATCAAACGGGATTTTTTCAGGCCGCAATAGAGTGTATCATAAATCAATCTAATATTTTCTCCATTATTCTCCCGTCAAAACCCTTTTTGTTTCACTGATTAACTGCGTAATACTTTTTTAATTTTGCAGCTATATGATGCAGAGTGCTAGTTTATAAGTAGTGTTAAGTAAAGACATGGGTCTCCAGTTTTTAAGGAAAATTGGCTGGGGCTATCACTTTTGTAGTGAGTAATAAACCATGTTGTTGCCATTCGGGGAGAATGGTTATATAATAGCCATAATTTAGCGATCTTATAATAGGTGGCCGGAAAGATCAGTCCAGAATGACCTTAAAAACATTCAACTGTGATCCCATCCGGACCTGGAGATCTTTTTTTTCATTTTCTTTAGAAACACGGCAGGACTCGTCATAAACATAATGGGCCTTCTAAGCTTTCGGGACGTAGTTTTATCATGATAATGAACATAGTTGATGTTACAAGTTCACATCAAAATCTCCGATATTGAGATTTCGGCTTTATTGCTAACATGTTTCATAGAATTTTTGTATTTCTTTCATTATTTCATCATGATTTGTAATTTCCATCAATTTTCTAATGTAAGATTTTTAAATGTCTTGTAATGACATTTTTCTTTTCCAAGTTTAAAAAGAAGCTTAGTTGCTTTTCACCTTGTTCAACTTGTTCTACTTTTGCTCTCATCATAGAGCCTTTCATTTTGATTGTTCGCCAAGTTCTATTAAATTAGTTGCTTATCTTAGTTCTTCTAATAAAATTACTTGGATTCAAATTCATTTTTTCTTCAAGATTTGAAATGTGTTGTCGAACCCGATTCATTGGTTTTCTCTCTTTATTTTTCCTTACTTGAATATGGAAATTGTTTACATTCCCTTATGGCCATCATTAGTAACTCGAAAAAAAAAACCTGGTATTATTTGAAATTGGATTTCATCGGTACGAATATTTTCAATATTTTAGGGGTGTACGGAAAGAGTGCAGTAACGTTTCTTGAGCTCTTTAATCTTTTCTTTAACCAAATTATATAGTCATATCAGATAACAAATAGTTATCATTGCCAGAACCTTTACCTCTTTTAGTAAGGTTAATTTAAGGAGAGCATCACTGCTGATGGTCGTTCTATCCCGGATTATGTCTGTTTTTTTTAGTAAGTGTTAAAAGTTCTTTAGATCTCAAGAAAAAAATCCTAGACGTGCCTGTTTAATTGGGTTGGTCCTCCTCCAAGTAATCTCTTGCGTGGTAGGGGTGTTGTAGACGCCAGGGATCCACAATTCTAATTATTCTTAGAAATAACCACTTGTTTAGCGTTTGGATTATGGACTGTTATAGTTATAGTTATCATCGTCTTGTTTTAATGTTAAATTCCAAGTCTACCGCATATAATCACGTGAGGGTTAGTGAAATCGTCAAGGATAGTTTTTATTTTTCGATAAAATCTGGAGCATCGCATTTGGACCATAAATGTAATCAGCGTCTTCTATTTTCATGACCAGGGTTAAATCTTAGGGCACCAGTTTGCCGTTTGGATCTGTTTTTTCACAATATCACCGGCGCATAAGTAGAAATTAACTACACAATGACATTCAGTTCTTGGGAACATTTTCAGCTAGGTAACAACTCTACCTCTTGGTTTAAACTGCAGTTTTACGCTAGTTTTTACCACCATGGTAAATCTTCACTTTGATTTATATTTGAATTTGATATAATTGAAAAATCCCCCAAAACGCATTTTATGGAATTGGCAGCCATTTTGAAAAAGCGCCCTCTAGGGGATTTATCATAAATCTACATATTTGGAATGCATAATTACACTAACTAGAATTAAGAGAACACCGAAAATTTATTTCATTTGGGACTCTAGATGGCGTTTTATAGCTTTAATATGCAATTTCTGGGATTTTGGCGGCCATTTTGAAAAAGGCCCTCTAGCGAGGTTTCCCACATTTCCCAGAGGTTGACCAAAATAAATTGGATACGACGAATTCATTATGAAAATGTAAACAAATACCTTCAACCATCTTCACATTGATTTGTAATTTAACCAATTAATAATGCAATTGCTACCAGTCCAAAAAGGCTATTATACAGAATTTTGGCAGCCATTTTGAAAAAAGCGCCCTCCACGGGTACTCTTATAATTTCTAATTATGGAATAGCATAATACAATACTAACATTAAGAAACAACCGAAATTTGATTTCATGGACTCTTAGAATGGCTATTTTTAGCCTTAATATGCATTTTCTGGAATTTTGGCGGCCATTGTGAAAAAGCGCCCTCTAACCGTCCCTATCATAAATCCAATTATTTAATATCTTATATAATAGAGAGCATGTCAGAAATACCCCCAAAAAATTGCTTTATTTGGATTCTCAGATAGCCGATTCTAGCTTAATATAGCTTTTCTGAATTTTGTCGGCCATTGTTGGAAAAAATCCCTCTAGCTATAGTTCCCCACATTTCCCAGAGGTTTGACCAAAATAATCTTGTTCAGCATCCTTAATGTAAATAAATACCTTCAAACTCGTCACTTTGATTTATACTTGTATACACTAATCATTAATTGTAACGGTCCCAAAAAGCTATTATACAGCATTTTGGCAGCCATTTGAAAACGCGCCCTCTATGTGTACTTATCATAAATTCTAATTATTGAATAGCTTACACAATAATTAGCATTCAGAAATACCCCAAAACGGATTTCATATTACTATTTATATAGCTGTGATTTAAGCTTAATATGCCTTTTTGGAATTTTGGGGCGGCCAATTTGAACAACTCCTCTAGCGAGAGTTCCCGCATTTCCCAGAGGTTGGACCCAAAAAATCTTGTTTAGCACCCTTGAAAAATACAATAAAACCCTTCAAACCTTCTTCTCCAAACTTCTAGAAGGGGACTTTACTTTTGACCCTACTAATATAAAAATGGTGAAAAAGGGGTCTTTCAATATACCTTAGAAGTTTGAAAATAAGACCTCATAGTTTGCGGCCGTCCCCGTATGGTCCATCTTATATTGAGTACTCTCCCTGTACAATTTTGGTCTAAATGAAACAATTTCACTCACCTGCTAGAACTGCAATCTGGACGGTTATACCATGTTGTAATTTCTGGTCATACTCCTGGAATATTACATGTCAACATTAAATCTTGCCCTGTAGAAACTCTAATGAGTCGGTGGTAAGATGTTTCCAAAGTGTATTGCAGTTAGCTTCATATCTGCGTTATATGGGCACATGTGGTCCAGTGGATATGACCGCCAACTCATGATCCAAAGGTTGTGGGTTCGAGCCCCCTTGGCCAATGTGTTGTTCACTGGGCAAGGCACTTTACCTCACTTGCTTTCGCTCGGCACCCAAGCGATATTGAGGGTAGCTTTTATGGGGGATATTACAATCTAAGTGCTGATGGCAGTGTTGCGCTTTGCCGGCTCCGCCTAGGTGCAGCGAAACTGATTGTGACGATTTCTGAAGCAGCGTAATAATAATAGGCACACGCTTTGTATGCCGTGGAACAGGCGCTATAGAAATGTCGGTATTATTTATTATTATTATATGGATAAATAGCGTTTCCCTTAATTCCCCCGGTATTAATCATACTGCAATCCCCCTACATGTACTGATGTGTGGACCTCGAAAAGGAAATTCGATACTTAATCAATCATGAAGCCAATTAACAGCTTTCAACTCATTCAGACGCTCAATGGATAGTAAAATATGCAAATGTTCGATTCACATGTATTCAAATGATCGATGGTTGTGTTACGGACATTGATTTAACATTGTGAGCAATTGTTTAAGTCAGGGTTCGCCCTCGTGACTTCGTAAATACGAATCCACTCTTTCTTGAGGTTTCCCTTTAACATCAATGGTCATGAAGCTATACAAATCCATTCTAGAATACGATAATTTGAGCAGAAAGAACTTGAACACTAACTTCTTTACAAAAATCGTCACCTATATAGGAGCTTCTTTGGATACGGTATGTCCGTATTTAACAGCGATGTTAATACAGTATGTCCCTAACGTCCCTATGCTTCGCCCCCAGGTGTTCGCCCGCTTTTTTAGACAGTTCTTTGTTTTTTGAGAAAAATCTGCTCACCGCAAAAAAGAGGTGCCTATTTTTTTTTATATAATGATCGAAGACTTAATTGTTTTAAACAAACACGCATTTTAGATGGATTGGGACAAAACAAACAACGTAGAGATATGAAATGTAATAAAAATGTTAACATGGGAAAAACCTATAGTAAAAATAGAGTTCGCTGACCAGTGGGTGTAATAGTCCATCGATGATTATGGTATGGGATCCTATATCGAGATATTGTTCAATTGTATTCAGAAAATTCAACACGACGTAATGATCGTATAGTGAAAGGATAGAATAATTTATGTGACGAAGTGATAGGAAGGCTTAAAATAAAACTTTGGGTTTAAAATGATTCAGTGCGAATGGTTTGATAAATAAAGGTTCGTTAGGAAAAGACTCGAACGTTAAAGGTTTTCTTGTGATGAAGTCAGCTTAAACTAACGCAATAAACACGTAAGATGAATGCATGCCTAGACCCGCAAAAATGTTCAATATTCAAAGAGAGATTTTTTTATTTGAATAGAGGAACAACTTCTAATACTGATTACGACTACGCGAAAAAAAAGCTTTTAGGGGGGGCGAATTTCTCGAGTTCATTTCGTGACGACAGTGACGCGGGAATGATATTTATTTTATATAAACAAGAGTTGTCAAGACAAGAATCTGTTTGTCTGTCTGTTGTCTGTACTGATATGAGTTTCGTCGTGTTTTAACGTGGAGCGGATATAGGTGGAAACGCGGTCTGGGGATTTATGCTGCTATTGGGAAAACGCCATATAGAGGTCAATTCGCTTAGCCAAAATGAGATAATGAACATTTTAGAAACACTTTAAAGGTGCAACGAGAGATTGGAGGCACCCAAATATTGTGTCATATGTAGTATTTCCATATTAGATAAAACCCCCAATAGATTTCTTACCTTGTCTTTGGTTAAAGAAATGCCTTGCAAGTGAAAACAAAATGTGGTTTCAAAATGTTAATTCAATATACAACATAGGATGAATTTATAGTATTGTGTCCTATACAAAATTAGAAATTTCAAAATTTTTTGTACAAAGAAATATTTTTCAGCTTAAATCCTTTCACATGGGGGACATTTTTGATTAAAACGCTTTACATTAGTGCAAAATCAGAATTTTCACATTTTTTAGCACCACCTGTTATTGTGGAAAATCTCTGTTGCACCTTTAACTACTCAGCCTTTGACTGGTTTTGTTTGAATTCATTACCCTTCAGTTTCCATTCTTGTGACCCAAATAAAGGCCGAGTCAGAGATTTGAAATCTATTTTGTTGGTGTAATTTAAAATGGGCATGTTAGAACTAAAGGTAGTCACATAAATGCTTAACTCCGAAGTTAGAGATGAATAGGTTTCCCGTTTTCTGCAGTAAACATGCACAGTATAAAAGGTCATAGGAGAGCGTGTATAACTAAAATTCAAGGTCGGAATTATAACAAAGGTTGTGATTTCTAATCCCTAACGTCCCTAAGAGGAAAATCTGACCGGAACCACGCAAAAGGAGAGGGGTTAGCGGATTTTCCTGTAGTGCATTTCCCCCAACCCACGGCAGGGAACAAACCAGGCAACACCCTAATTCCCATCCCCTGGGCTGGAATCCCACTAGACGTTCATTTCTCATGCCAAAAATGTTTCCTTACAAAGAGCCGGGCCACTGGTATTCAAAGGGTGGCTGGTATGATGCGTGAACATAGACTTTCAAAACCACCCTAAACACGTACTTTCACCGGACTAAAAAACACGCGAAAACATACCGTAACAAGTAGTTTTATCTGTTTATGAACCACTACTAACAAGTAAGCAAATGCATTTGTATCGTTAATTATACCCTTATATCTTGCTTTGCGTTACTTCAGAAGTTCCGATTACAATATGTGGATGATTTTGATGCCTGCTTAATGCGCTATGTACCCAAAAAACACGTACTAAAAATTTCAGGGTTAAGAAAAAACATACCCTTTTTTCCATATTTTGCTGTTTTGACACCCATAAAAATCAATGTGCGCTACATCGCCTGTTGGAAAAAAGACACCCTTTTTACGAGTTGTCTTCTTCACGCATCGTATCACCTTTGGAATACAAGTGCCCCCCCCCCCCCAAGATTCACTACAATCATATTAATATCCAGTTTCCTCAGTCCATACATATTGCAGCATTTTGGGAGATATGATCATCATTTGAAATACACCATATAAATACTAAAGGCAAACATAGATCCATACAGTTCTCTGCCTTACCCATGTGCTGTAAGAATCTGGAATCAGCTACCATGTACAAGTACTGATGTACCACTCCGTCAGTGCAACAGTCCTCAGGAATGTCCGCTTGGCTCCATCATGGGTAAGACATAGTGTTTTTATTTTTTTTAATATAAACCCAGTTAGCATGACCTGGATTTGGGATCTTTCACCTTTTCTACACTTTGGCACCTTTTGGCTCTGGTATTACGTGCAACCAACCTCCCAGTTAGAGACGTCGGGATTTATGAAGGACTTCGATGTGAGCTATTATTTCAAAAAATGATTTAGTATTGACAAGCATTATTGTAATGCATAAAAAAACATGTTTGTTGAAAATTTAGTGCGCCCTCAACGGGAAATCTCTGAGTCAGCCTTAAGTGAGTGAGAAGTTGTTAAGTTGTCTATACAAAAAACGGTACCCAGTATTTGTAAGCAAAGCATGTTTGGTGTTTTATAAGGGGAAACATTTTGTAATTTAAATTAATTTGTAAAAAAAACTGATAAAAAAATCAAACCAACTCGAAATTTGAAGGTCGGTAATATTTTTCTTATTATTTATTCGTATAAGTATTATATTCCCTCATCCAAACTATATCTAAAGATACGGGCGTATTAAAATAAGCCCCCCCCAAAATCACCTCCATAAAATTGGTTGTACCAAATGCATTCAATATTGTAATAAGATATTGAATCAATAAGCCAAAAAAATACAACGGATATGTTGCAAGTTAATTTTTTACAACTTGTTTTATTTTAGAGAACTTTGCTTAATATGTCAAAATTATCAAATCGGGATTTTTGAAATTTCAAACGATGGTAACTAAAAAACGAAACGTCGTATCAACATGAAATTGGCAGAACATAACGTTGGAAAGGACGAGGGGGGGTAGAGGCTGAGGTTCCTGTAGTGCCCCTTTATGACTGTATACATTTATGTAATTTTTGTATTGGGTCTTCAAACATTGTATATCAAGAAACGAAAGAGGCAACTGCCGATTCAAACTGCTGTGTGACCTTGTATTAAAAACCTATGGGTCAAAAATACTAATGTAAACCATTTATCTCAAAAAAAACGTATAACTTTTCTCCTATTCCTCCTATTTGTAGTCTATTTAAACCCTCGTCTTTTGTAACATGGTTTTACCAGTGGGTACCACCCCTTGGGATCGTTTGTACAGACACCCGATGCTTTTGCTATATACCAGGGATAGATATGGTCCTTGTATGTCATCACAATGGACGTCATACCGTACGTAAAGCGGAGAAATGGCATTCACAGAAAAATAGCAACATATGCGAAAATCCCTCGGTGCGCTAAAAAGTCGGAGTTGGATTTTTCATGCGGTTTTTTTTAAGCTCTACATGCAAGGGAAAATTTCCTAGTTTTAGATAAACATACATTTTTTAGGGTCATCCTGTGCCTGCATACTTTTTAAAAAATGTGCCGTAACGTAATTTTTTTTGGTGCTCCCCCCCCCCACCGTTGACTTTGACGGCATACACCAAACCTCTTTGGTTAGACGACCATGATGCTATATTCAAATGAGTAAAAAAAAAAGCCTATCCCTGTTATCAGTATTTTCGACAAATTATCCATAATATAGGTTTCAATAGAGAATTCAATGTCTAAACAATAGAAAAGGACAGAAACAAATGTCTCTTGAAAAGTCAAAATCATAAATCAAACCTCATAATCAAATGTCAATGACGAATTACGTCTTTACTAAAAAAACAATGGATTATTCAGCGATATTGGCGCAAAAGGTCGCCTTTTCCAAATGATAATGTCCAGCAATGGAAATCGTTATGTAATTAATGTAATTCAATGTAACTAGGAAAAATATACGTCATTTGACTGTGACAAATTGCAAGAAATTTAAATAAGATAATGGTCTGACCTCAAATAATTGCAAAAAACAATTTTGGTGTTATACGTATGTATTTATGCTGGGAGGCAAGGTTTGCACGGAGGAAATATAAAGAGGTGTAATTGTTACTGATATCTAACAAACATTGGCCATAACCTAAGGGATTAAAAAAAGTATAGTTTACCTATCTGCGATATATAGTTTAATAGTTATAGAGTAAAAAAGGTTCAAAGGTATTTAGGTAACCATTTCAGATTGCTACGATCCTTTTCAAAATGATCCAAAATCGTCATTTAGTCCCAAAGGACCAGAAAATATACTATTCATTTCACCGTTTTTCGTCAAGTAATTAGAGGTCAAATGTACTCAGGTTGGTACTCTGGTCAAGTCACAGGCAACCCACAGCCATTAATTCCACCTGCTCTGCAACAAAACAACAAATAAGGAGCTGGGCCACACGAACGATAACACTCCATCAATCAATTGCGCCGACATAATACCAATATCGCGACAAATCAACATGTGCCGGCAGAATTTGTAACTGGGGGGGGGTGTCACAAATCCCCGCACCACCCCCCCCCCGCACCCCGGGGACGGCCCCCTGCTCGTAGATGTACTGTAGTCGGGATAGGGTACGTGCAGATGTGACGCATACTTCTTTTACTAAAAAAAACAATTGTATATCAGCGATTATTCGGCAAAAGGTCAGCTTTCATCATCAAATGGTACGCAAGAGGTGTATTTTGTTCAATTACAGTCAGAATAAACCGTACAGGTAACCAGTACATTTGAGTGTATATTATGTACACCAATTTAAAGCGATCGGGATGTCAAAAAGGATCTTTATGAACAATTAGGCTGTTTTCCAATTCTTCCAGAGTGAGAATATTGTGTGTATGGAAAAAGTAATTATTAATAGTAATCTAGTAATATAACGTTTAAGAGAGCAGCGTAAGAAAAAGGGTTTGTCACGGACTAAAGAATTGTGCCGATCTGTGCAAGGGGGCAGTAATTTAATTTTTGCCGTTCGATATTGAATTTCAATAGGTGCATTCAAAGCGCCAATCGGTTCGATCAGGTATTGTATTGGGGGTGTGGGGGGGGGGGGGGTGGGGGGTTGCTAATGACGCATGATTATCTTGGCAGCGTCCTGGCTCAGTGCTTGGCGTGTTTGTGTTTTTCACAATTGCATATGTTTTCATCACATGCGGGACGTGTGGTCAGGTTTCTAAAATTGGTTCTATGGAAAAACATGGACTTGTTATTCGGCAATGATTCTCCATTCGTAGGGCCAGCCCAAGTACTGGTATATGGTTTTGATACATTGTGCTACAGCTTTGGTATAATAGCTGAAATGGCGTGTAGTCGCTTCGGAAACATTTCGGTTGTGGGATCAAGTCATTCAGAAATTATTGATGCAGTTTTTTTGTCAGTTTCATTCCAAATAAAATGCCTCGCGGATCAGGCGGATGGAGAACCAGTGTGACTGAACAGGCAATCAATGGAACATATTAAGACGGGACCATATCACATCGCATGGCAGTAGATCAAGCCGGTTCAAGCAGCTACCTTTTTTAGAGTGTAGCAACGTATCTGTAAGGTTCGTTGAACCCACCGTGGGAATGTGGTAAAAGTTGGTGCCAGTCAAAATGGCGCATCGCAGCCATAAGCTTACCGTGAGGCGTATATTTATAAGGGCAAAGACTGCGTCATGATCAACACCGTTGTTCAACTTCAAGTGCAAGGACATCCTCCGTTAGCCAATGTACAACAGTTAACGTTGCAAGGACAATAACCAATGGTCAATATTCGGCAACCAATACTTAGCGATGTTCAGCGAGGGCAAGTCATCATGCAAGGTAAGTGGTTTCGGACTTAAGATCTATGGGCCAGTTGCCAATGTTACACTAAAATTCTGGCCCGGTGTTTGTGGCCAACATTCTAAGTCAGGTTTTTCGATTATTGCACAAATCAATTATCATCAGTCATCTGATGCTTATCCACAGCTGTTTGAGAGTCACGTTTATTACGTTGTTGGAATATAAAACAAAAAGTATCAATGCGACACACTTTTTACAACCTAGTTCGCGTTTTAGTCCATGATTAACTACATTCTGTTGTAAAGTTGTCGAAAGTCATTGTTTTTTTTTTCCAAAATTCTGTTTCACACGTCTTTCCCGGGAGAGAAAGAATTGACGTATTGTGGGCCGCTTCAGCTTACATTTCATGCCTTGTAGGCTTAATGGCATTGGATTCCCGCCAATGGATTTTTCTGGTTTCTTCAGTGGTATTAGCTCTTGCATTGTCCACACTCCTATCAGTGGTCAATATTGTGTTCGCCATGATTTATTAAATATTACTCTAAAAGAAAAGAAACAAATTGCATGGCGTCAAACAGCGGTGTGTTCAAATCTTATTGTACAGGATAGTGAAAGGGTGTTAAGTTGTTTTGGCTTCACTGTTGGAAGCATTTAATAGATTAAAGGGTCCTGTGAGTTATGAAATTTGTGAGTTGATGGCGGGAGTCATTTATTTTAAAGCGAACAAGCCAAAAGGCAAATTAATTCCATTTCCAGTGTTGGCAGGAAATATTCGTGCCGTTTATATCACTTTAAAATCTTAATGTGGGGTTAGTTTATGAGGATGTTTTGTGCAATTTATGTAATATGTATGTTACTAAAATAAGGAACCATCGGAAACCTGAGCGTTCATTTTAAAATCCTGATTGACGTTCAAATGAGGTAGAAATACAGGCAATATTTTCGGTGGTACTGTGAATTTTTCCAATGATTTACTGCGTTTTCGTGGGCGTTATCATTATTAATACATAACATTCCTTTAAAAGGGGAAGGGGTGTCACGTGGACTTATCCATGAAAACTGTGTGCAACGAAAATCGTGGTGCAAGCAAATGCAAATTCAAACAATGGCGTAAAATAGTTGTCCAAAGGCAGTTATCTGTTTGTTATTAATATTATTATTAAATCTGAGTTTATTTAATCTCATATCGTAAGCCGATAGGTTAAATTGCCACCCAAGAAGTCATACAACAAATGTTCAAACGAAACGATGCACCTTACGGAGTACGCTTAATCAGGCACTAGGTTGAACATCCAACAAACTAAACCCAAATACAAAAACACACGATGAGTGCAAAGTGAGAGCTTTATGGTCCTTTGCTCATTAACAAATGACCTGAAGTGAGGGGTAATCTGAGTTAATCCAGTATTACTTATGCAAATTAAATCCAGGAGTTATTAGCCCCACTGAGATTTGAACCCGGGACTATTGGGTACAAAGGGCAAGATCCCTAACCAATTAGTCGCCAATTCTTGTTGCAGTATACATCCACGTGGCACACCATGAATGTTGCGTTGTAGACGTTATATTATTCCTACCCTGACTTTGATGCAAAAATTGTATTGGTTTGGTTTTTTTTCATTCAGCTTTAGGCTGGCATATAAGAGGTTCGTATGCAGGGTTTTGGTGCAAAACTTAAATCAATTACAGATTGGCATATCATAGCTTTGGTATGTTTGAATAAGAAATTCAAATTGGAGAATTGCGGGTCCATTCACCGGTAAAATGTTTGATGGCAGGGAATGGTTACTGTCCTTATAGTAATTTGTTGTGGCCATATCACAGTGTAGAGCTAGGGGATAGGTGGCTAGTTACAGAAAATCAGCCATTCAGGTCTGCACAAGTACAACCCGGTATTAGAGTTATCGGGAGCAAAATAAATCGCCAATATAGATATAGTAAAGCGCTTTCATTGGGGCATAATGTTCCCCAGGCCACTTGTGAGTTTTTCTTCTCTTTTGGTTTGGCTTCAATTCGATGATCGCCCTCTGGCATGGTCAGCCATTCCACTTTCGGCTTCATTTCCATCGCCGAGATGTATGCTGGGTAATCACATTCATACCAGGCCAGGGCACTGGGGCGGGGGAAGCCCTTCCTGTCAAGTTTCACTACATTTTTTATTTGGTAGAGTTGGTGCGCCATTGGCACCGTCGAATTAATAGTCCACCTCTTATCGCTTATGAGTCTCCTATCAATCTCCGTGTTTGCAAACTGTTTCTGTGCCACTACGAATAGTGAGGGAATTAAAAGAAAAGTTGGTAATAATGCGCATATAATAAAGATATCAACCGTTCTCTCGAGAAATTGCAATTGCTAACTTGTTCCTTAATCATTCGTTTGCAGTGCAATCTCGCTAGGCAGGCTTTCCTTCGGTGTTTGATTGGCTAACATGGGCGCTAAACAGGCATGGGTCAAAAAATTTAATTGTCCAAGGTGAATGCAGCTGACCTGCAATGGCACAGTTGCTTCATATTTTTTGCTTTATTTGAGGAATTCTTTTTCCAAGCAAATAAAAAAAAAAAAACATTTTGTGCAACAATCGCTTCAAAACATGTAGACGTTTTTCCCTATTTTCGTGGGAAATAGTCTTGTGGGTGACATGTGGGAAAATCGGATCGGCTAATACTCAGGTCGGTATACCTGTAGGAGGTATAGCATTATAATAATAAATAAAACTTTCTAGCTAAGTCTACATGGGTCTCATATCAAAGGTTGTGAAATCTAACCAACTATACAATTCATTTGATTGGGACATGGCCCGCTCATTACTTGATTGTCGCTTATATGCGTTGTGTTTTAGAACTTAGGCTCACTAGTCAATCTCTTTGCATTTGGAAGCATTTGCCTTCATTGTCAGGGAATTAGGAAGGGAGTAGGCGCTTAATCACAACAACTGGCAGTAGAAGATCAGTAACTTTGATTTATTGGAAGGGCTAGGGGTATAATTTTACCGTAAATTTGCAAATCGGCATATGTGGAAACCGTGTTAATAGCAGTCTTCTCATAGCATTTTTTGGTTTGTAGTGTAGGGAATAAAAGTGTGGATCCATGAATTGCGTTATCTCAAATTTTTTGGCTTGTTCTGGTTATTTTTATTTTGAAATCAAATTTTTTCACGTGCCTTTCCGTTTTCAAACTGCTCAATTAGGCAATTCACCCTCCTAAACTAGATTGGTTGTGTGTTTGTTACATGATGTGTTCTGCATAGACCATTAAACAAGATCTGCCAAAATTAGCGAATGGTTATTGGTTCGGCTATTGTTAATCATTTGGTTGGCGTGGGTTTTGGCAATGTAAGGTCAGAATTTAAATTTAGGCATTTTCTGCGCTGGGTTTGCCACCTCACGAGTAGGGCTGCGGACTTAAAACTGAAATGCAAGGCGTTTGGACGTTGCGGCCATGAAATTATGGTTCGTTGGAAATCTAATGTTTTCGGCCATATTAGGTCTGTCTATAATTTAATTTCTTATTTTAATATTATATCAATTCCATGTCAGGCATTTACTCTCCGTTCTTTCAGAAATGCAGGCTTGTGGGTAGCCTTAAGCAATTTTACATGCGATTCGCGTGAAAAAAGTAGTCAAAGGTATTCTGACACATATTTTGCAGCATGGTTTAGAGTTCCGATTTATTTCTGTCTTACTTGATTTAAATATCTTACATGTCATTTTGCAAGTAAGTTTTTGGTTAAGACTTTACTTGTAGGATACAAGAGGAGTAGTAACGGGAAAGGGGGTGATGCACATATCAGGCAAAACATAAAGGTCTTGTGAATCTGCCTCCCAGTCGAATGATTTTTGGTCCGATATTTATTCTCGGGAATATTATTAAAAGGGTGGTGTAAGAACCAGGGGCGGGGAGGTCGGGTACAATTGATCTCAATGATAATGATCGCAGGTTCTCAAAGATTGGACTAAACGCACACATATTCAAGAACTCCCTTGTTTTTCAACCCCCATTGATGTGTCTTGGTTGGTGCTGTTTTGGATGATTTTGGCCATGACGTTAATCGGGGTGCTTTTGTTAAGGCCTCGTTTTTCTCAAATTCCCTGTTGGAATTCTGCTTTCAAGGCGGCTAGTGTTGGGTTTCTGATATTTAAAAGTTTAAAAAAAACAGAAAAGGGGGGGTGGGGTTGTGTAAATTTTGTGCCAAAAAATGGCTATTGGCGGAAAAATGCCGGGAAATTTTGTAAGTATTCTGATGTTATATTTATATGTCAAGCCCATGGAATAGACAAATGGTGGAGGTTAGGAAGAACTGCCTGGCCAATGGTACGGTCGATGGCAATTGATAACTGCGTTTGGTGCTCTTCAGGAAATTCTTCCTAGCCATCAAATGAGGTATGGATACAGAGAGTATGGTAACATTTAAAAGGTCTATAGGCTACATATTTGTCAGACCAGTAAAATTTATCAATTCAGGTTCATTTTCTGCCCTGTATGGCAAATGATTTGTTTTGTAGCAAAATAAATTGACCTGTGGTCATGCATGTGAACAGATGCTCAGTTGCCAATCGGGTGTGATGAAAATCCATTTTTAGCTCTGTGGACAATAATTATTATGATGCAGATACGTAAACTGAATCAAAATGATGTAACAACTTTCATGATTGCTTGTTGTTTAGAAGGCATTATGCTTATATGGAAATACACAAATGCGGCGGCGAACGAAAACTCTAAAGCATGTTCCAGCTGTTACAATCGAAAATGCACAGAAAAAAAAACACTTACATCAGCTTTAAGTCTGCGGAGTGAATGGAATTTAGAAAATAAGTGCCCTTTGAAAAAGGTGTCGACAAAATAGTAGGTCCATAGCAAAAATTTTCTGGATTGTTAAATAGCGAGGACTAAGCCATCCAAATTGTACACCGCTGCTTGCAGACGAGAGGTTTTAAGCGGGAACGATGCGGCGTTGTACACGATGATGAACGCATCTCGTCAAATACTGAAAGCTGTGGATTTTCGCCGTTGAAAGCGAATCAGGGCCAAGTAGTACTAGTCCTAGCCGCGTCCGGTCCGTCGTGCCCCCCCCGTGTAACGTGAATGAGGTTTCAAGGGAGACAAGCGCATAAATTTTCCCGGTGTAAAATCATTGTAGTTATGTTCGGAATGCGGCTGTTATATGGTGTTATGTAATAAAGTTCGTGTAATAACCGACGCGTTATGTAATAAATTCTGCCTCAGTGTTATGTAATGTAACAGGCATTGTAATCAAGTAATCGTGTTAAGTAATTAAAATAAATCAAAAAGTAATGAATATGTTTAACATTTTTAACTTTTTTTGAAATAAAGTTGATTGACTGATGTAAAAAACTTATGTAAAAAATTAAGCTTAAGGTATATTTGTTACTAGCGTGGATATGCTATAACTGCAAGGGGTTGGCTTGAAATCCGTCTATTATAGACAAACTATAAGATAAAATAGTAACTTTTATCGATTTCGTAATTCTATGGGTGCAGTATAAAATTCAACATGATATCCAAAAAATACCAGCAATGACCCCAGATTTCAAAAGACCGATATTATGCACATGATATGTACAGTGACCTCAAATTACGAATACTGTGATCTTTATTATAATGACTTGTGTGTGTACAACAATCCTTTGGTTGTTAGTCCGCAAAACTTGAAACGTAAATATATACTTAACATTACTGTGGCGTTTGTTCGATTGTTAAGTTGTAACTTACGTTGCGTTCGCGAACATTGGTACGTTGATAGTCGTAGAAACACCTTTTCGCATAACGTAAGATCACATATCTTCTATTGGGTGCGATGCCTTGGTGAATTAGGTAGCCTACGAGTTTGTGTTGATTTAAAACCGTTTTAGAACATAACGTTTAGAACTCTGCTTGCTCTCTTGTGTTCTATTTTTATTGTACTTTTTTGAATGTATCTTTCCCTTGTATTTGACCTTTTCCCTTTCTTGTGATGATAATTTTCCTCTAATTCTTTATCTGCTTGGATCTTAATTTGTTCTACTTTCAATGTTACACTCCATAATCTTCCGTCGAATGGGTTTTCTCCGATAAAATATCACCCCACACTTCAACCGGTCTACCCATTTGGATTATCAATTTCTTAGCATTTGCTTATTTTATGCTGATTTACCGACCTGCTCATTAAGTTTTGAACTTTCAAAATAATTACTTTCTCTTCCTCGTCAATACTTCCCAGAACGGCTTCTTCACAAACTCTTAAGTGGCCAAGGGGGTTCCCCCGTTGTGCCCAAGGGGGGGGGGGGGGGGTTTTTTTTCCATGGGACCCCACACTAAGGAAACCACTTTCCCGAGGAATTTTTGCACGTAATTTATACCACATTGAAGGAATCAGAATACAAACCCGAATCAGCAATAAAAATGAGATTTGTTATTTTGGGGTGGCAAATTAGGGGAAAACATTGTTTTTTTTTAAAAATTGGGGTCAAAAAAACGGAAAATTCCAATGAGCCTTGCGCTTACCTCAAACTTTTGAAAACTTAATTTTATGTTGGATCTATTCTAGAAGACCCTAATGACTTATATTTAACACAAAACATCAGTTTTGTTTTAGGGATCGTTTTTTTACGGTGTGTTAACAAATACAGTCCCATTTTCACCTCAGAGTTTTGGTTACTTAACGGTTTGGCAACGTACAGATGAAAGTGTTTTGTTTTCAGCACATAAAGGGTTAATTATTTTTAATGTTACGAATAATTGTTTACTTACATTGTATGTTTTAACTTTTATATCATCAAAAAGAATTGCGTTGGTTCCGTTTCTTTTTCTTATTTTTAAAGATATTCTCAAATTGACTTCCGTTAGTGCCCAAGGGGGGTCCATGGGACCCCCCCTAATTATCTCATT
>JAMKCH010025552.1:0-19547 GCA_023653785.1 Ophioderma brevispina | reverse complement strand
TTCCATGTCTAAAAACAATCAATACTCAGTATTTATAATTGTAAACATTTATGCCAAGTTTCATGCTTTTATAAAGAAATGCACAATTCTTCCAATATATGTCGCTATCTGCTTAACTATGTACATCGATGCAATGTTGATGCACATGCTATCAGCATCAATATCGATCTTGTGTTGTATTGTTCCAATACAATAGTTTTTACGACCTGTTTTACGAGGGCGGCGATGATCATCGGTCAAAGGGATTTGGGAAGAGCTTTCTCCTTCTCTCCTACCTCCATGATCCACTAGAATAACAAAGGATAACCAAGATACCTACCCAACCCAATTATACCAAGAGCTTCTCCTCGAATACGCGTCGCTCCACTGCCTCCTTCTGCTATCTGTTCACAACCTGTGAGCTTTTTGCCTTGCTTAACCATCTCTGCATACCAATGTGTGCGTCGGTACAGATTCAGAATCAGTGATATCGTGGAGTCGGCCACCTCTTCGACGGCAAAACCAGGGACGTTACAAACGGCGACACCTAGAAAAGACATTTTATTGCGAGCAAATATGAATTGCAAGAGGTATTTTACATAGTCAAGGTTACGACAGTAAAAATTTTATGCATAATTATGCACCTCTCTTTCATTCTATATACAGAGTATTTGCAAAAGGTATTAACATAATTCATCTGGTACCAGGAGAGTTTTGTAGTTAAAAGACATTTTATTCAACTTTTCAAGGTGAACCTGCTTCAACGATCTAACGCAAACTTGGAATGGGGGTAATTTGACAGCGGGTTACATAATAGCATTTGTTTTCAAAACTAGTGAACCGTATCAGATAAAAATTGGACAGAATGTACGAAACAAGTTCGTCATTCAGAATATGTTATAAAATTTGAATAATTCTCAGTAATTTTGAAATTGCACCAGCTGCGAGGATTGCATTTATTTGGGGACACTCTGTAGCTTAAAGGTGAAGGATAAGTCTGTAGAATTCTCATAAGTTACTACTTCCAACTGAAGAATTGACAGAAAGGAAGAAAACAGCAGTGTTCAAAGATATGAATCTCCATTCAGTTATGTGTTGTAGCAAGTGTCCATACGGACAGTAATGACTAAAATTCCAATTTTGTCCTTATTAGGTAGCTTCTGGTCCAATCATTTTCAGGGTATGTTAGGATACATGTATTTGATACAATCATGCAAAAATCTGATTTTTGATAATTTTTTTATTTTCTGATTTAGCAAATCACTGATAGTGCCTTTAATTAAAAGAAACAACTTATGTAGTACGGGGTCCTTACCAAGTTCGCCAGCGGCCTTTATATCTATGTTATCGTAGCCAACAACCGTGCTAACAATGATACGTAGAGCTTTGAATTTCTCCAAATCTTCCCTCGTCAGTGGTGATGGCCTGATACATCATGGCCCCGTACTGCCTCCTTCACAACATCGAAAACAAAACAGTCCACATAGATTCATTCAAAATTTTATTTCCATCAAAACCCAAACAATTTACGTATTAAGTTATAAGTAAAACAATTATAAAGTTGAATTATCAATAGCATAGTTTGTCAAATAAACAATGCCCAGTTTTCCCTTGACTTCAGTGCAATGCAATCACAACAACGGTTTGGCATGTAGGCTATCAAAACGACATGCGATGTTTATGTATCACGCTAGCGTGACGGACAAAGCTATCAACACCACAATGCACATGGCTTTTGAGCTACTGTATCTCTTCTCACTTGGATCTATCTGTTGTACCACTGGTGACTCCCCCTTCTACAATAAACTTGGTACTGGGTGTGACAAATTCCATGTTGTTATAAAAAAGATGAAGGTGTTTGTGTTAATTAAATAAAAAACAAAAACCCACCAAAACTTGGCTTGTATTCTTAGTACCACATCATTGCCCAAGGTGATGGAATAATTACCATCAACTAAAATAACATGCATACAGGAGGCTCATTTTTTTTTGGTGAGGAATTTCCTCTCCCTAAAGTTCTAGACTCCCCTCCCCGGGTGTTGCATTTTGAGTTCTTACTCGTAATAATCTTCAAGTGATGATAGACCATGGCAACAGAAGGAAAATATCTGTCCACCAATGCAAGACTACATGGTTTTTACTAAACTTGACAAGTTACATCTATAATTAAAGCCATTATGAGTAATTTTTTCCCAAATCAAATGCTTCATTTGTCCTCTAACTTCTAGTCTTAGTAATAAACCACCTTTATATTACTGTTCTTTGTGAAAAACAAAACCTAAGGATTTTAAAGTGTTCTTGAATGCATTACACTGTTTTGTTGACTAATAAAATCAATCCCTACTTATTAGTAACAATGGCATAAAACCAATGGCGTGTTAAACCTACCCACTTACAGGGTTTTCTACTACAACAACTTCCATACAACATTGTCAAAAAAATCTTATGCTCCTGATAGTCTCCTTAATTACCTTCATAGTTCTCATTTAGCTGACTCTGTCAGTACCTGGTATGTACAGGGTGTCCCCCGAATGATTTTACCCCCATCGATCCCCCAAAATTTTTTATTTTTTTTCGCATAGAAAATCCTACACAGTATGTAAGCTGTTTTAATGTCCAACTTCATTATACTGGTAACCTTTCCATAAGAATTTTGAATCGTGCACAATCGGCCTAACCACAGTTGAAAATACAACACTCAATTGTGTTAGAGTGCCGATTCATCCTTTGGGCAAAGTGAAAAAAAAATGCATGTGGTGATGTTTATCCCTCCTCGTCTTACCACGCCTTTTTTGCATCGACACATTATCCTCGTTTGGAAATCTCTTATTAAGCACTTGATACTTTTGGATTTGGTACCAATAACAGCTAGTGAGTCATTTCTCTTTTCCCTTGTACCAATATAAGTCAGCATGCCTTTATGGCTACAGTGGACTCATAAAGAAACATTTAGGGAGCAAATAAATGTGTAAATTCAGAAAACTACGAATGCAACAATTGGCGAAAATTCCATTTGCACCACAATATTAGGACTATCAGATTTAGAGCTGGTTTTTGGCTCTAAATCATGCAAAGAACCGCTTTAATATACATACAGAGGGTTTAGTGCTTTACTCTGCGGAAAAGTACCAAAAGAGAATAGGCCTAATGCTTGTGTGGCAACCCCTGGAGTTTTACTGTCTAGCGAGGTTTAGGCACATCATTTTGACGTCGTATGGCACTTAGTACTCACGTTGGTATCGAAGGAAAAGGAGACCATCGCTCTCTATTGGTACCACAATCACACGTTTTTAGTGTTTAATTACGAATTCCCGAAGGGACTAAACAGTTTGTAAAAAGCTTGCCAGGAAGAGGGTAAAAGTTACACATACATTTTTTTTCACTAGCCCAAAGGAGGAAATCAGCACCTCTAACAAAATTTAGTGTATTTTACCAACTTTGGTTATCCGATTTTCCCGATTCAAAATTCTTATGAAGGGTTACAGTGTAATGAAGTTGGATATTAAAACCTGCTTACCTATGTTATTGATTTTCTATGGCAAAAAATTAAAACATTTTGGGTTCGATGGTACTAATCATTTCTGGGACACCCTGTATATGTACAGAGCTTGCCAGCAAATTTATGGTAAACATTTTCTGACTTTGGTTAATTATGATTCATCTTTAGTCTGTAACTACTGCATTCGTTTTCCAAAACTGGTGGCTCCTCAACTGTGTATACCTCATATGTACTACCTGTGTTGTGATCTTTTCTGCTATTTTTGTTTGTTGAATCCTGTTTTGTAATTGTAAGTGATTGTTTGTAATTGCTGCTTGTGATTTTTGAAAACCAATAAAACTGAAAGACAAAAAAAATGGACTTGTTATGAAAAACAGGGGCGCGATTTTGTTTCATTTAAGAAATGGGCTGTAGTGGCTTTAAGGTGGCCCCCCCCACATTTGTTTTGTTTCATATGCAAATTTGCTTCATTAATCTATACTATAAAGATCAACTTCGCCATGTTGTTTTTTTCCATTTTTTCCCCTGAGGCTGCCATGTTGACCCGCGGGCGGCGCCATGTTGACCGCCAGGTTTGAATGTTGTACCCGTCTGATTTTCCGGTGCCCCCCTCCCCATCGTGTCTTGCGATTGCTTGGGGTTTATGTATTCAACTTGTTCAAAACTGCTGATAGGTTGAAAATTTCATTGAATTGCAAAAAAAATGTGTTGTAAACAGTATTTAATGCGTATTGAATTCCGTGGGTGAGTAAAGAGTAAATACGTAAATTTTAATGGAAAATGGGATACCTTCGCCCGGGTCTTAGAGTTATTAATATGTTCGTGGCTTAAATTTACTTGCTCCAGTGTAGTTTTGACCTCTTTGAATTGATGTAAACATTTCTTGGTATAAAAAAGCGAACAACATGGAGACCTACTACAAAATATTAAAGATTGATTTATACTATGTATTGTTCTTCATAATGTTCAAAATGCTCATTAACATATTATTTTGACGCAATCCATCGGTGAGCCTTTCGTTGAGAAAACGGTCCTTAATTCGTAGTTTCTGGTAGTTTGACCCGCTGATATGCGCTGGGCCCTATAACACTTTTTTCACAGTTATAACGCATCGATTCAAACTTCTGCAAAGCGCTATGATCGGCAAGGTACCGTCTAATCCGAACTGGACTGGTATACACAATTACTACAGCAAAATATTGGCGACAACACTTCACGATTACTGTGTTACTGTAATTTCAATTCATTTGTGTCAATATGTACATAAAAGTCCTTGTAAAATACAAACATCGTCTGACGTCCCATTGAAGCCACAACAAATTAATCAATTTTATAAATCCTATCTGCCATTATACCGCTCATGGATCGGTACAAACAGTTAACACAAGTGTAAACATGTTAGGTCCTGGTATCTTTAACTAGGTCGGCCTGACTTTTACACACTGGTGCTATTGTAGCCATAACGATTCGCAGGAATGGATTGCGGCAGGCAACAAACGAAGTCCGTAGGAGTTACTGGCCTATTTGGAGGCCGATCTTCATTTTGGGTCATGTTTCTCAAAAATATCCACACATAATACACTAAAACAGAAAAACACAGCAGGATAAAAAAGCATCGTATGTTTGTATTTTTATGCATTTTATTTAAGGTTTTTGCAATATTATTACAAAACTGATTGTTACTCTATTTGTTTTACAAGGGTGACATGCAACGTGCGCAATTAGCCATAATGTGGTTACTCTCACACACTGTAAATTTACGTGGCAATTTACAGCAAAATAATGTAATGATAGAAAATTACAAGAATCGTATTTCCTTCCCATTTCTTTTCCCATCAGCTACTCGAAAATCTGGATGGGGTCGACAATCAACAGAATGTTCGGTATAGCCAGGCTATATCATCTACCCATCTACCATAACAGCTCATGTATTCTGTTAAAAGGGAGTTTCATTTGGTTATGTACTCAAAAATACATAGAAAGACAAATACATAGATAAAAACAACCAAACAGCAGTGGTAAAAGAGATCACACTCCAGTGGTAATTTTAGGCCTTAGGCCTATGTTCTTGATTTGCAAGATGACTGCAAGTTGTTTACAGGTGAATTAAAAAACACCCGCTTTGACTTCTACTCTTTCAACTTCTTTCCTTCATCCCAATTTTATATTGAATTTTCAATCTTGGTTGAAGAGAGTAAAATACTAATAATCGAATATTGCCGTGGTCTCAATTTTGATTTTGGTAGGGACGTACCTCTGAGACTCTGGAAGTAGGGCCCATAGGGATTTTTGCCGAAAAAAGTACCAATACTTTGCCCAGCAGAGATTTAACGTAGGACAATTTTGCCATGTTTTGTTGGAAGTTGGAAATTTGGAAAATTTTGCCTTTTGTTTTTTTTGAAAAATTTTGCTTCGATTGAGAGATTGGAGAAATTTTGACAAGAAAGCCCATTTTTTGGTGATGATATGATTTCAAAAATGACATGGCGGTTGATCCACTTTTACAAAAAAAATCCACTTTTTCGATGCCCCCCCCCCAAAAAAAACATCCTGCGTACGGCCCTGCCTCCAGCAAGCAAGTAGGCTATAGGTACATTAGACTATCATGATTATTATCTCATCGCAGTTGTTTGTTTGAATCATTGCAGCCTCTTTGCCAATAAATAATTGGTCGCTTTCACCACTTAAGTGTGGCGCCCATGGCACTAGCCATTTACATCCTAAAGGAGCATTTGGTTCGCAAAACGCGGTCAGGGGGAAGTCATCTCGGTCAGGAAAAATTCCGCGTCCTGATTGGAGAGCACCCACTGTTAAAAATTTCGCGTAAAAAAATTAAGTAAACATATTTTCCTCCTCCGTAAATTTAACGGAAAATCTGTTTTAGAAAAACAATAACAATAAAAAACAAAAACATAAAAAATGTTTACTTTAACGGAAATATTAAAAACCTCGGGCATAGCAAAGTTTTACGACTTATTTACAGACATCCTTAAATTTCCCCTAAACAAAGTTCTCAATTCGCGCCATAATTTCCGTCAATTTACGGAATTTTTTTAACAGTGCCGTAGCGTCCAAAACGTCTCTTTGCCTCAAACTTTTTACCGATTTTTGACCAAATTTCTTCCAAGGCCCCGTATTTTCCCCCACTAAGGCCTTCGTTGACCCTTTCCTCCGACCCCATCTACGTAACTGAGGGGGTCTTGGGGAGTGGGAGTTCTTTGGCTGGCTCATTGGCCGTAAATTTCTCCCGGCTCATTATCGCTAATGTGGACAAATCATGCTAGCTCTTGACTTAGCACATTTTTTGAAGCAGCGTGAGGCATAGTGAAACATGAATTTGTAACAACGAAAGGCAACCCCCCCCCCCCGGACAAAGAAGTCTGGTGCCGTTGTCGCCACTGCCATAGGAACAGAACATGCAGAATGGCATGCACCAGGAGCAAGGGTAACTTACAGAATGCTACTGTCTCTCTAGCTCTGCGCAAATTCTTTATCCTTTCGGGCAAATTCCGCGGGGGCATTCCCTCTTGGAATTTGCTATTTTTTAAGAGGGTCTTTGGTTGAAATTTGGCAACTTTTTCTAAATATAGGCTTGGGTTAAGATATAAAATTGTCGAAAAACTGAAGAGTCTTTGGATGATTGTAATTTTCAATAATAAAGGGCATTGGGTGACAATGATGCTGGGTGAAAACAACCATAAAATGCCTAAAAACTCAACGAATGGGAACACCCCCTCACCCTGCGTAACCCCTTGGCTGTAGCAAGATCCCATCTATATGTGCTAGGCCTCGCGGCGCCTTAGAGATATGGCCCAATGGCGTAGGCAACAGTTCTAGGGAGAAAAACGTGTTCTGGGGGAAATCAGGCCCCTGTCGGGGAAAATTCGTCCCGACGGATTGTTCATTATTTCCCATCAAAATTTCCTGATTGTACCGAACCTCGGACTTTCTTCCAGAGAGCTTCCCTGATTTCCCTTTTCCTATGAACACCGTTGATTAGCCCTTATCCTCCGACCGCAGATACGACCCTGGTGGTTCATTTGGGACAGTGCATGCGAGTTTCCTGGGGATTGCACTAAAATTTTTGCAGTAAATCGTTCACCTGGTTTAATAGCTATGGTGAGATGGGGGCCTAAAACTCGACCAGTCTGACTTAAAACATGTGAGGATACTAAGGCACATAAATAAATGAGAAAATTGGAGAAAATAATTGTTATGTCTTTGAAGTTTTGCATTATATGAAGATGATCAAACCGGTTAGTACCGCTCCCATTCAAATCAGCTAGCGGTTGCCGCGCGAAGCGGGGCAACCCTAGTAGTCCTTAACACAGGGACTCAAACTATACTCTATAGCATACAGCCACCAGAAGCCATTGTGGTCATCACCCCCCCCCCCCCTTTCAATTTACACTTCAAGTTGACAATATACCCACATCATACAATAACACAATGTATATTGCAAGTCTCAATTAGATTTTATTGAAAGAAAATTTGCAGAGTAAGAGTAAGTTAAGTCTATACCAGATCAATCCCGGGGGGAAAAGGTCGGAATTTATTTGGGCATCCTCGGAAAATAGCACTTTATAAATGCCAACGGACCAGTAACATGTATATAGATTCTGTGGTGTTAAAGGCTCATGATCGGTCATTATTTCTGTCATAAATTGCGGAAAACGTTTACTGCAAAAGGCCCACCACCCCATTAAACGAATCGTATACGTTAAATTCACGAAAAAATGCATCAAATATGGACAAATTCAAGTCTGGAAAGGAAAAAATGTGAGCAAACTGTGGTGCCGGATATGAGCCAGACCTGAGATAAGTCGGGTGTGGTGTAGGGGTTATACGGTTGTGTGCATGAGCGCCGTAGTCTCATGTACGTTTGTTTATTACGTTCGTGCGCGGACCTCGTGAAGTCGACATAGGCGGGGTTAGGGTAGGACCCCATATAATGAGAATGACGCTAAAATTTGAATAAATAACATTCTCAGCAGTCTAGGGATTTTTGAAATGGCACGAAAATTGAATGTTCAAATGCATTTTTCTCCACATTTCTTCTACGAACCAAAAGTTCGCAGAACAAAAATTTGCTTTTTTAAATGATGGTCTTCTCCGTTATAGTAAAAATTGAATGATCAAGCGGTTTTGAGGAATCAATCAGGCATATTAATGCCGATTAGGGATTTTTTCCATGGAGCTCCACAGGAGCCTGGCAACCTCCAACAAATCCAAACTCTAGTATCGAACATTGGGCGTCCTTCCCCCCCTGAGCAATCCAATTCAGTAACTATAGTAGGGAAGGGGACCCCAGTGCGGATGACTTCTAGTCATGAGCCAAAATAAAAACTCGCCTTTTTGCCAATAAGGAAAAGTGGGGAAAAAATGTACCCCAATCCACTCACTCTATGACCAGTCCTCTTGTTCTATCCATTAGTCATAATGCAGTTAATAATGAAACTTGGATATTCTCACCCACCAACTGAAAAGAAATTAAAATAGATCTCAAATGATAGACCTGTTTGTCTGACAGTAACAATTTTGCTAAGCTAACACAAATCCGGGGCAAAACCTTCACAAATAATACAAATATGTGGAAAAAGTGGATGTAAAATGTCTTCTTTATATGCCTAAGGAAATTTTGGGCCTTCCTTGCCAATAAAAAAATACGTCCAAAGTTGAGCCAAACATGCACAATTTGCATATAATTAAATATTGGTTGTAATAGAGAACTATATACAATAAGGAATTAACAAACGGCAAGTAGTAGTAGTAGTATGGTAGTAATATTGTATTCAATATTTTTTTAAACTAACCCCGTTATTAAATGAGTCAAGTCTGAGGAAACAGAAACAAACCCTTATACTTGTATCCATGATTCAATACAATAAAAATCTATTCAATATTATCATGCATCATGTTACTAAAACCACTCTGTACAAAGATATTCCCCTTCTCCTCTACCTTGCAACACTACACATGTGATGCATGAGTCCAGAATTATAGAAATAACCTTCAGTTCAATGTCAGTACCTCTCTGCCTTATACTACACGAAAGGGTAGGAGTTTGGCTTATTTTCTACAAATTAAGGGTTGGGATTTAGAGCTGAGGTGGTGATGTCAGGGTGTCAAGTTCAGGGTGTGTTGAGAATGGAGGGGGGGAGATAAAGTAACAGTGTAGAATTTAGGGTAGGGTCGTGCTAGCAGGGATCAATAAAGAGTTCTGCATTAACTTGGCACCTCGTTTCACAAGTGCAAAGGATTATCCCATGACAATGACTACAACATGATTGTTTAGATTTTGTCCACCACTTGCACTCTTGGAGCATACACTCCTGGAGCTTAAAGGTCCATTTCGTGATTTCAGCACCTTCTGTTTTATTCATTGATCACTAGATATCATTGAGAAAAGCTTATTCTCAAAATTTGAGCTGATCCCGATCTTGCGGTTTTGTGTTATGAGCAATTCCTCGTTTCCCACGGTTCCATAGGCTACTGTGCTGTAATTTGTCCGTTTACGGACAGAAAATACAAAATTGCGAATTTCTCACAGATGCGACCGAATTTGCACGTAAGATTGAACACACATGGATTACTAAGTCTAACGGTTCAGATGATATAAAAATCTCAAAATGTTGTAGGTAAGTTGGGGGGACGAGGCTGTGGATCACGAAATGCCCCTTTAAAGGAGAACCTGTACAAAGAGTGATTATAAAATATACACTATAAAATAATTATAAAGCACATATCGAGTGGTTTCATGGAAAATGGAATTACACTAATCATAAAAATGAATTAAAAATATTTTGCCTGACCATGCGCCATTTGAAATTCGCACTATTGCATATGGGATATATGGGACAGTAGCGTCATACACCTTCACACGTGACGCTTTCATAATGTGTATTTCCTATGGCATGTATGACGCAAACGTGCCGGCCGTATCGCATAACACGTTATACACTAGTGCGGTTTTTAAATAGCGCATGGTAAGACTAGATGGTTGGAAGTCATTGTTTTGGTTAAAATAATTTCGTTTTTCAATGAAACCACTATATGTGGTCAATAATTATTTTATAGAATATATCGTATAATATTATTCATTGTACTGGTTCTCCTTTAAGTGTTAAGAATCATTTCAGAGCAACAGTGATGAGCAACGGATTGAATGCTTATCACAAAAGTAGTATCGGTTTATTTCGTAAAGTTATGAGTAGAATTGAAAATCCGGCACAGCCATCCTTGCTGGTCTAGTAGTTAGACAGCTTGGCTTGTGATACAGTGATCTGGGTTACCGTTTTACCCTCTTGCAACGGCAGCTGAACAATTCTCAAAGTGGAGGAGCAACTTGGCACTTTATCTGAGCAATTTTAAACACTTCACTATTGTTTTCTTGTGCAACTCTATGTGTAACATCAACCACTTTTTAAAAGTGGGGGGGCCCTACTTATGAAAGTGGAGGAACCACCCCCAGGTTCTGCTGCCGCTGCCCTCTTGCTTTATTTTTAGAGCCTCTGCACATAATGTGAGAGTGCTATACAGTCCTTACAATCCTTTTTGCTCACCAGCAGTGGTGAAAATGTTACTGAATCCCGTCCAACCACTTGATTTCTTAACAGAGGTCAAAAGGGGACTGTCCCCACTGTTGTGTCTAATGTGCCCCTTGCATTGTCTTTGTTGGCAACATATGAGCTCCTCAGGCAATTTTATGTTGGCAACACTAACATTAACTGACAATGTGGTAAACCAACAGAGAAAAGGAAGAACTCACCCAACATACACAAGCCCCGGCCAGGAGGGTGTTTTGAGTCAATCCCACAATGCATCAGTTTTGGGAAATTTCACCTCAATAGGGTCATGTGAATTCACATTAAAAATCCTCTTTTTTTTCTTTTTTTTTGCTTTTCCTCTTAACACATAAAAAAACACTGAATTTAACCCAGTTTAGCCTACAAGCTGTTACTTAGGAATTGTTTGCATGATTATGAAAGGTCTGGTTCTTAAACTTTGAGCACTGTCTATCCGTAAGTACTGACAGGTGTTAGTACAGTACGGTATAGGCACATTGCTATGCATCATGGGATTGATTCAAAACACCCTCTGCACAAGCCCCTTAGAGAACAAACCAGACAATCCATGCAATAATTAACGTGCTGTTTTCCATTGTCGTTTGGGACTGACTTACCCCAAAGTACTATCAATTTTGATATAAGATGAAAGGCCTTATTTTTTCTTTCTCATCCAGAGAATTCGGCCTTCAAATACTTTTTCCCAAAAATAAAGACAAAATACTGCCATTTTAATTGGTTAACCATCAATATCAACACAGTATACTCTGTCCAGCTCGAAGTACGAAATAACAGCGTGAGCATATACATTGTATCAACTTTCAACAGGCGTGGTCAAAGCACAAGCTTACTGCAATTGAAAGGCGGCTCTAGGTATACGCACACGTCGTTACTTCAAATCAGACAAACTATATAGTGCATAGGGCATTTTAATATATGCATTGTTGCTTCTATTATTAAAACCACAAAATTGTTTCCTACGATACATGGTGGTGATTGTATAGAGTACCGGTCTCTGAATAATGATACATGATTAAATTGAATTGAAATTACATTAGGAGGCTGACCACTTTCGCTACCCCTCTCTAATGTACCAGATTGTGGACCAAAATGACATTGTCAACTATTGTGCTAATCTCCCAGTGGCGTACCCATGCAGTCGTCCCAGAGGGGGCAAAATTTCCAAGTCGTCCCGCCAGAGGGGGCAAAATTAATAAATCGTCCCGTGCTTTGCTCCAATGAGGTCTGAACTTGACGAAATGCGCGCATAACAAATTTACTTTAATTTTGCCAAATTTACTTTAATCCATATTTTTGGTCCATATCATCCCGCTTTTTCGAGCCAGTGGGGACAACTTTCACCCCTCCATCCAACCCCCCCCCCCCCCGATCGGTACGCCACTGTTATCCCCCTGAGGTCTACCACCTTTCTTAGAGTATCTGATTGGAGGAACATTACATAATATAACATAATAACCTCTGGAGTGCCCAATCAAAACAGACCTATATATCTATATGCACATTTAAGTTTTTCTTACCATGTCTCTGATTGGTTAATTACAACATATAACTCTATGAATACCCAATCAAATTGCCCGGTAGTGCCCGGGGGATTACAAAGAATGACTAACGTAATCAACATGATCCCCCCCCCTCACTCTAATAACTTGTTACATTTGTGGGACTCCATCAATCTTTTGGTTAGCCCCTTTTATCATCATACAGAGTTGGCACAGTATACCGTGATAAATCAGTCACTGCTACAGAAAGAGGAAGGAAGACACCAAAATTCCCTTGGATTTCTACTCTGTAAATTGGTTGACGTCCAAAGCCTATGCAACACAATTTGACCATGTTTTACTTGACAATATGAGTCACTCTATCAAACTCACCTCTAGGGGGCACACACCAATTTTGTAATACTTAGCATGAACTCCACACTGGAGATAGTGTTCTAAAACCATGCACAACCATACTGGGGTCAAACTGTTCCTCTGCCAATGTGCAGAGGTCGTTGTACTCTGCCTTTTGAAGTGAGACTAATTGGGATACGTTTTTATACACAAGGAACAGAAGTCAAGACCACTTGGCCTCATGCAGTATTATCAAGACAGGTTGAAGTGTATGCCACTTGTGTCTGTTGGTGTGACTCACCATATCACTATACTCCATTCACTCTAACCCGTTACATAACCCCAGCCTCGTACAGCCCTGAATCAATACAATTTACTACAGGTGATCGTTCAGCCAGGCTGAAATGCCTTTTAGTTAACCAGGCTGTTTGCATCACGAGACAAAATGGTATTATACAGAAGCTGGTTGGGAATCGTGTTGCAAATGACCCAGGATATTCCCCTAACACACATCCGCATATTGAAGATATTTATTCAGTGATGCTTCTCGGTTGACAAAGGGGGAGGAAGGGAGGGACGGGAGGCAGCTACAATACTTACAGTTCCTCCAACTGTGTAAAGCCTTTGAAAACTACTAGCCCAAGACTACACCGATTTGGACTAATCGCTCTTATTAATCATGCTTAAAAAATTGCACAGAACATCAATAATTTGTATTATTCTTAGTTCTAGACTCCAGTCACCTCCCTGACAAAGTGTTGAAATATGCAGTGATGATTCTCTTTGTGTCAGAAAGGGAGGGAGCTACAAGGGTTTGGCCAAAAAAAAAAAAAAAAAAAAGGGGGGGGGGGGGAGACATATTTTTGGGTGTTTGTGTCACGGTACATGGTTACTTATTCCTGCTAGTCAGGTTTGCTTACCTAGTGTCTGACCTAGCCATTAAAACATGATAGTCTCTTTACCACAACACTTGTTGGCATGTAATGTCTGATCTGTCCCTGATGGATTGCCAAAACAAGGCTCTTTACCAAGTCATTAACACAACTTACAAAAGGTGCAATGTTCAGGATCTTCCCTAACACTCATGTCATCCGACTTGATATTTAGCTGTTAAAGCAATGATATTACCAGGCAGTGGCAGTCAACAAATCCCAAATTTAGACGACATCATTGGTTTAATATGAAATCGAAACAAAAATATTGGCACTTTTTATATGTTATCAAGCAATATTTTCTTATTCCTCAACTGTTGTAGTTGAGAAATAACTCCATGTTAGGGTTATTTTTTTATAGACAAGGACCAGGGCATATGTGGGTCATGGTGTTCTTCAAAGCCCCCTTATCTGTTCGTAGTTTGCAGCCTGTATTACTAATCTATTTTGATTCATTTGGGCGAGTTGCTATATTGAATGAGGCTTGGCCGCCATCGTCTGAATATAACATTTCATATAACACATGCCCTCACTTTTTCTCGATGCTGAGATTTCAATAGCACTATTTTGATTGGTTACTCAGAGGGGCTATCTGATTTTGTGTCCGGTCATGAGCCAATCAACAGATTGACCATAGGAAGGTAGTGCCCAGGGGTTAAGTTTTGTTCAGCTTGAATGGGAAATCAGTTGTCTTGAATCAATTGGGGATCCCCAAACTTAATGTAGCCCACCACATAGGTCAAAGGATTTTTTCATCAGCCTTTTTGCCAATTTGACAACCTTATCCCCCACTAACCCCATCAAAATTAGATCTTGGTTTCCTAAGGTGCAACGAGAGATTTCACATATCAGGTGTCCCTAAAAAAATCGAAGTACTGATTTTTGCCCTGATGTAAAAGCTTTCCATCAAAAATATCCCCCAACTGAAGGATTACGCTGAGAAATGTTTTCTTTGGTACAAAATTGTGAAATTTCTAATTTCGTATAGGAGCAAATCGAATTCAGCTATGTTTTTACATTGACATATCAGCAAATCAACAATCACCTTTTTCTCTCTTTTAAGACATTTCTGTAGCCTAATACAAGGAAGATCTCATTGAGTGTCCCTAATCTATTGAAACTGACTATTATGATGACACAATATTTTGGCATTTCAAAATCTGTCTTGTTGCACCTTTAAGTTCATATTTTAAAAGTGAACTTTTTGGCCCCAAGATATGTTTCCTTTTCATTATGACAAAATGTCTCAAATCTGGTCCATCCAGGGTCCTTACACAAACTGTTCTATTTGGTACCCACTTTGCTTCTACTATCCAACAGGCATGACTCAATTTAAACTCCCATTCGTATCAGAAGTTTCGGTTTGATATGCGTTGTCACGAGGGGAATTAAACTGCAATTGGCCGAGATGGGTCACCGCCTTTACGAGCAAAACAGGCAATTTTTGTTTGTTCATTTCTCCAGTTATTGCACATAGTTTTACCTAAATGAAAAATGAGAATTTCTTGAAATGTACTTATTACCATACTTGTGAATGCACATGAGCTTTATCATGTTCAGTCTGGACAACGACGCATTGAGTCTTTGAAATTGACCCACAAGGTCCAATAAAGCCTCGATCAGTCGTCATTTCCATCTTACTGTGCGAGTAAACTTTGAGTTCTGTTATCAACAGCTAAACCACTTCAGCTGCAAATAGGTTCTTTAACTGTTTACTTCCTGTAAGTTTGTTTCCAATTTATTATTTGTTTGTTATCACAAATTGGTCATTGTTTTGAGGAAATGCAGCTAACGCACCAGGGCTTCAAGGCAGTGATACTCGTAATGGTTTAAATGGCTTCCGCCAGCCAAGCCAGCACAGAGCCACTATCCTCAAAATGACCCCATCTAACTCTTCAGAAACCACTTCATCCAACCAATGCCCAAAATCAGTCAGCCACGAGGGACACACATCGTTCCGTCTCCGGTTTTGCCAGCCTGGCAAATTTGTCACCAGGGTTAGGCCACTGACAAACAGACCTGTACCAGACGCGAGAAGTAGCGCATCCGCCTCTTCTCAAGCCGAGCCTAGCCTAGCCTACCCCAACCCCTGACTGGTTGCCTTGGCCGCCATGCCCGGACAGACTTGGCCCCCTTACCCTCAACACTAATGTGGCAGGAAACAACCACAAACTAAGCAGGAGGAAATGCAGAAGAAGGAGAATGCTAAAAACCAGACCTAACTCCGCTCACTCAGGTAGGTGCCAGGGGATGCATTTGGTCACGATTTGGTAGGGGATCTTAAATTTTGTAAGACGTCCTTTGACAGACAACAAATACATACACTTGGCAATATCTTTCTAAGGGGTCCAGAGAGGTTAACAGCATCTTGCCGTGGATCTATTTCGCTTCTCTCTCAATTCCTTCATTTTCTGAATCTAATGTCACTATTAGACAGTTTTCCTTCAAATGTAAACAAACTACACACCCAATTCCACTTGAAGTTAATGTTTTGCACGTGTATAGAAATTTTTTGTATATAACTGCTCTCTGCATTGAGGCACGCTGAAAACCATTTCTTTTTTCATTTTTTTTGTACCTCACCTACGTTTACAGAATTACTATGAAATCCAGTTCAATAGCTTAGGCAGTGCCATCATAATTTTGATCAGTAATCTGACCCATGCCTTAAAGTATTCCACATTTTGGGGATTCAAAGTCAACATGATATTAATATTTTCGTTTCAGCTGGCAACTAGGACCCAAAAGTCAACATCTGACATTTGTCATTTGGTAGCAATAAAATACTAGAAGAAATCAAGATAAACCAGTATATGCATTTAAGTTCCATTTTCATACTAATTTTGTGATTAATAATTTAAACTAGAAGCTTATTATCATGGCTTAAGAAGACTTCTGAGTGGGCAACAACTGGACACTTTGTTTTACTGCTTGTAAATTGTCTTAATTTAATGTTAGTAGAACGCAAAGGGAAGATTTATATCTGGGGTCAAGCTCACTGTAAATAAATCCGTAATTGAATTGGTTGCAAATTTTTATATGAGCTCAATAACTGCTACAAGTACCGGAATGACCCGAGTATATTCCCACCCTTTTTTAAGCGGAAATACCTTGAAATTTGGGGGTGGGATAATGCCCGAATGTTGCCCGAAGCCGGAGTTGAAAATGTCTTGCCTACTCGCCACATACACTGTACAGCCCCTTCATGACTTCCGCATTTTGAAGACGAGAAGTTGAAAAATGCTGTTTTTCGATAGTACGTAGTTTCCACCCTCCTTCTGAAGTAGATTTCATCTTTCGTCATGTAACTAACCAGGACTATAATGTAACTTTATGATTTTTTTTTAGGGAAAAAACCAGGCAAAAACTAACAAAAATAGTCGCGAAAACTTAACCAATTTGCCATCAGTATATTGGCGGCAGCCATATTTGGTTTGCTGCCAAATGCCCTCTGACCCACACACGTCCTGTTCCATTATTCGTTTCGTTTCAGAAAACAAATCCACCAACTATTTATGAATGAATTATGAAACTTGATAATTTTTATGACATGTTATTATTTTTATACTGAAATATGGAAAAAGAGTGAAAAAAAATATTGTAGAATCACGTCTGAGTGAAGTAGAAAGCCTTGCAAGTGTTTGACCCAGAAACCGGGTCTTCGCTGTGTTCTATACTCGTAATGTATGTTTTTCACAAACTTTAATGGTTCCAGACGTCATTAGAACATTCTTGAGATTGATTAATAAGATTAAATATGGAATTTCATATTCATTTATTGGAAAATGCATATCATTGGAATTCAAGGCTAAAAGGTTTGTTGTTTGAAGAAGAGAGGTTTCCGAATTTGCGCAGTCAGTGTAGGCCAATTTTTGGCATGGATAATAACGGAGTCTTTGAATTTTGTGAAATTTTCCTAAAACGTAGGGGTGGGATTAAATCGAGCATGGGACTATACGCGGGTCAGTACGGTACTCTTACAAATTAAGTTGTCCTCCACTTTTTTAAAGATCAATGCAATAGTTTTAGTCTATTGCAAGGCCCCCTCGTCTCAGAAAAATGAACAAATCAACTGCTTTACTCTGCCTTCGCTTTTTGAAAGTTTAGTTGAAAAAGGCTAGGCAGAAAGTGGGCTATAAAAAAATTCAGGCCACTTGACAAGATTATCTTTGATGCACTACATTATTGTAAATTTAAATACATAATTTTCATCAACCGATTCTTTTCATCTTAAGCAATTGGAAAATTTGGACGAAAGAAATTGCTCCAATGGTGTTTCTAACCTCATACTCTGTATGTGTAATACAGCATAATTCATGAAATTTACTTTTGGACAAAATGACTGTTTAATATTACACTCCATTTAAAAAGACATCACACGCATTACAGAAACCATTGATCTTGAACAACTTTAATGCTACATACCTGCTAAAACTGAATTTACACATCGCTAATTTCCTTAGATGGAAACAATCTGGTATGAAATCACCTATCATTCTGGATACAAATAGTCATATATACATCAAAGATTCCGGTCCACCGAACCATGCCTATGAATGGGTACATATGGGGAAGAAGCTGGGATCCAGGAAGCGTATACTACAACTTAAATTGGAATTCCTAATGTGGATGTAACCTCCCTACAAACAAAGTCTTGTAAACTCATGGTGCAAAACAAATGGCAATTAATGGGTACTACAGCGATTAAGATCAGTGGTTATAGGCGTGTTATATCATGTAATGAGGCCCATGCGGCACCCGACCTCTTTCTGGGGGGGGGGGCAAACATGGGCAAAGTAAATGGGGGGGGGAAAGTGAAATTTGGGGGTGCAAAGTTGAAATTCTGGGGGTAAGTACTGAAAATTTTGAGATTTTAACCAATTTGGCCAAATCGCGATTTTCCCCATAATTTGGTGAATTTTGGCCTTAATCCAAATTTTGCCAAAATCCCTCATTTTTTCTTTCGGGCCGGAGGGGGGAATTACTGGGGGGGGGCATAAAAAAATTTGGCGCCGCCACGAATGAGCCAATCAAGATGCCGTAGAAAGGTGGAAGAACTTGGGAAAATTGGGTTAAACGAACTGACTATCATATTCAATGGCAGGT
This sequence comes from Ophioderma brevispina, assembly GCA_023653785.1. NCBI lineage: Eukaryota > Metazoa > Echinodermata > Ophiuroidea > Amphilepidida > Ophiodermatidae > Ophioderma > Ophioderma brevispina. Next base: position 613 of record JAMKCH010025552.1, on the reverse strand, counting down.
TTATGACCCAAATCTCCCTGCTGCCTCGCTGAATGGTTCATGCTACACTGTACAGACCTGCTTTCTGATTGGCCCTTACTTATTCAGTGGGTGGGGTTTAGTAAGCAAAACCACGCAATATCATTGGTTTGTTTCCTATCTAATATGAGACGATAATTATTAGTGCGCTTGCCCAATTTTTGTTTTTGTGTTTACGCGCGCGTGTATAAGTTACGCAGTGCACTCAGCTAGTACGGGTTCGTTCATTTTTGACAGTGTGGGAATAATTTGCCTTTTTAAACTAATACTATTGAATACAAATATTTTCGGTGATTAAAACACCTACACAACTCAAAATATTGGACTTCCCATCCATATGACAGATATTAGATAGGGCTAAACAACAATCCTATCTTTAGTTCTCTATTTACATCATATAATCATTTAAAACCAGTTAAACTGCAGCTTCCAAGTAGTCAGTTCTAGCCCTCTCAACCCTACCACATTGCTTACATTTGCCACTGGCTGAAATAAATCCGTGTCAAGGTCCACTGGGATATAATCAGCAAATGTTACTCTTAAAGTGTGATCAGAGATTCGAAATATTATTTTTTGGGTAGCAATTTACAATCGT